>RXID01001949.1:0-10368 GCA_005019695.1 Trichopus zeylanicus subsp. travancoricus | reverse complement strand
CGCTAAGTAATTGGCGCTAATAATGGGCCTATAATGCCCGATATCCCCGTTGTAAAGATCGCCTATCGAACCTCGCATATCCTGCTGCCTTATTCCTCACAAAGATCTGCCTATCGACTGATGACACCGCTGCTCCTGCCCATCTGCCGGCTTCTCGTACGCAAGCTTTCTGCCCGCCAGCTTTCAAAGCCGGAGATCCTACTCCCTGCCCATCGCCAATTGCTCTAGATCGACGTCTTCTCCAGCTCACCGCCGACTGTCCTAGGTGGATGTCTGCTTCGTCGTTATTGCTACCGTCTGCTTTATCCCGTTGTCTCTGTCGGCTCTAGCTCTCCAGATCTTTCAGTTCACAGGTACCATTTTCTTATTTTGATGAATCTTCTGAGATGTTTTCTAATCTCTTCTCTTTGATGTTTAGTTTGAATAATAATTTAATTGGACTTTACTAGTTCAAAATCTGAATAAAAACATCAGATCAGTTTGCTAAAATCAGAAAATCTGTAACAATATCAATATAGACATTGGATGTATTCCAACACTATATTCCACAGGCAACACTAATCAATATTTCCAGATTCTACATAACACTACAATAATATTAATCATTCCCGGCACTATTACAGCATCGGTATCTGAGGTATGTAGTGGCCTGCATAGCTATCTCCAGTTATGAAAAAAAATCGCGTTTTGTGTACCGTGGGAACCTCTCAAGCCAATTGATTAGAAATGAGTAGGAATCTTTGGCAGTTCTGTTGTCTCCACTTAGATTTGGTCTGAAGTTAGTATTTGAATACGAGAATCCGACTCCAGCAGAAGATTCTAGGAAGAGGATATTTGCTACTATCGTAGTTTTAGTAAAAATTATGACAACTATACATGACCTTGTTCAAAGAAAACAAACAAAGTTTGAATGCATGGGAATCCTACCATTATTCCATGCATAATTGTTTTCTGCTAAGTGTTTTTCCCTCACTGTTTACCTTGAAAGGTCCTACTTCCTGCATAGCACCAAATCCCAATGAGGAGCATCCAGGCCCTGCCATTTATTGTCATCACCTAAAGCAATTAGCTTAACATTTGATTTTTTTCATGAGCATGATAAGAACTATATCAAATGTTAATAATTTAACATGCATGTGTTTAATACTGGCTTGTTCTTCTTAATTTTGTACGGGAGAACAACTAAACAAGAGTTTGTTCAGTTTAGTAATGATGCCATAAGTTTGTATGGGTAAATCAAGTATCCTTTTCAATCAAAGATGTTTTATATTTCTGATTTATAGTTGTATTCGGATTAGCTTCTTAGCTTGTCAATGTAACATTTTCTCAGTTCCAATCAGAATCATAATGATTAATGGTGATATAAGCGGATTAGTAACATCAACCATGATTCATGGCTTGATAATTGTCAAGCGGATTAACTGTCAAGCCAAATTGGCTTTGGTTGCCTGTGGGCCCTGTCAGTTTGTAACATCACAAAGCTAGGTTTCATGTCTCCATCCGCACATGCTCATTTTCGGCCATCATTTCACTTTCTTTATTTTATTTATTTGACATTTATTCTTTCATCTTTATTACAAACATTATATATTTAAATTTCAAATTCATAAAAAAATAAATATAAACACAAATTAAGAAGGTGAACAATTTTAGTATATCCATAATCAATTGCAGGTAATTGTTCAGATGGAGATTGCCTCAGTATTAGAGAGGTTTAGAAAGAAGATATTTAAGCAACTCTCTTGTACCTATTTTGGTCTATTTGATAGCCAAAGATATGAACTAATTTTTATTACTTTGTAGTTTGCGTGAAATATTTATTTGTAATACTAATACATATGTTTTTTTGAAAAATTATGAAGGTTATGGATGTAGCATTCCAGTAATAAGACGATGTTGGCGATAGCTAGGTTGGTTCGCAGGAGACTTCTTCCACTTCTTAGGTTACTTAGATACAAATACATTTTGATATTATACATATTGAACATTTGTTGATTATGGACATAGGTAGAAGAAAGAGAGTGAGGACTTAGGTGTACGTGTGGTAACTTAAGTACCAGAATCGTGATTTGGACACACACATGTACACAGGCAAAGTCGTGAGTGGCAGGATTTGGAAATGGATATAGGTACAGAGATGGAGGCTTTAGGCATGGGTTATTTACCTGATAGATACTCACATAATTTATTGTTTATAAAAATTTTAAGTTTCTATTTATATTCATTTAGATCTATACGAGAAAACCATCTAGGAGGCGACAACTAGTAGCAAGTCAGGCAAATAATACTAGAGAGTGATATTCTTCTTTTTTTTAGATGGTTTGTGTTGTATAACAACTTTATATTATATTGCTAAACTTTTTTTGAGGTGTATGAATTGCATTTATATTTATATTTGGAAGATTGTATATATATCAATTGGTTTATATTTTATTTATTAATTATATTATTTGTAAATAAAAATATATTTAGAATTGATTTATGTTATAAAGATTGTGAGATCGATTTTGGCAGCTCGGAGTGGCGGAGATTCCGGAGAGCGATCTCATGTACAAATCAAAGTATATTTAATTTGAGTATGTTGTCAGGTGTTGTGAGAATATTAACTTCTAACAGATGTAAACACCTATTGTTAATTACTCTAACGATTGTCAGGAATCTTCTAAAGTAAGAAATTTATCTAATAAAATAGAGATATAAAAGAAAATAAAAAAATATCATTTAATTAATATAAGAGAGATAATACATAGGTTAAGTAAGGACATACTCTCACTTTACAATGAATTTTAGTATGTAATTATGGAGAACATAATAATAATAAGAGAAAAGAGAGGAGTGAGAGAGATGCTTTGATGTATACTATTGTCCCACTTGGGTGTGTTGGACCATCTGATATATTGATTCTAATGGATCTTGACTTGATTCTCGACAGATGTTAATGGTATCATCTGGCAGGAAGAGGAAGGATGGAAGGAGACTTGAAGTGTTTCCAATGACTTCGAGTGTTGGTGATGATTTTTCTGATTTTGAAATATTTTCATAGCATATGAGGTGTACGTGTCAACTTCATTGGTCTTGAAGTGTTTCCATAACCTATGAGGTGTAGGCATTCACTCCTTTAATTTTGAAGTATTTTCCATAGGGCATATGACGTAGGTATTGACTTATTGGTTCTGAAGCATTTTCTGTAGCCCTTGGAGTGTAGACATTAATTTCATTAGTTTTGAAGTATTTTCCATGACTCATGGTGCGTAAGTATTTATTTTTTTGATTTGAGGTATTCCATAACTAATTGAACATAGGTGTTAACATTTTCGAGTTTGAAATATTCTATTCTCTATAGGAGATAGGTGTTAACTTTTTTGATTTGAGATATTTTGTAGTCCGTAGGGCATAGGTGTTAATTTCTTTGAGTTAAAGTATTCTATAACTCATGGGGATAGATGTTAACTTTTTTGATTTGAGGTATTCTGCAATCCAAAGGGGGTAGATATTAATCTCTTTGAGTTTGAAGTATTTCATAATTCATGGGGCGTAGGTATTAACATTTTTAATTTGAGATATTTCATAATTTATTTGGTGTAGATGTTAACATTTTTGCTTTTGAAGTGTTCCGTATCCTCTAGTACATAGGTATTAACTTCTTTGATTTAAGGTATTTATTTGTAGCTTGTAGAGTTGGGTGAAGTTTTAGAGTGCTATTAAAGGCTTTGTAGCATATCTAGTGGGATTCGGTATGACTCTATTTAGTTCTATTCAAATTAATTTTGGTTCAAATTTGAGTTTGATTTGATCCAACTTGGATTTAGTTCAATGATTCAAATTTGATTTGATTTGATGTTCGAAAGATAGTTTGGATTAAGTTTGATTTGATTCAGTTTAATGTTTAAGACTCAACTTTAATTTAGGTCTGATTTGATTCAATTTGATATTGAATATTTAGAACTCAACTTTGATTCGAGTCTAATTCAATTTAATTTAATATTCAAAACTTGATTCAATTTGAGTCGGGTTCAGCCTTATCTTGGTTTGATTTAACCCGATTAGGTTTTGGTTCAAACTTGACGTAACCTAATTAAAATTTGGATTTGCGTTTAATTTGACTCAATTAGAGTTTATTTTAATTTATTTTAACTCGATTGAAGTTAGTCTTAACACAATTAGGGTAACCTAATTAGGATTTAGTTTAAATTTTAGTCTGATTTCGGGTTAATTTGATTTAGACCCAATTATTGTTAAGTTTGAACTAATCTAACTTGGACTAACTTAATTTGAGATATTTTGTAGTCCGTAGGGCATAGGTGTTAATTTCTTTGAGTTCAAGTATTCTATAACTCATGGGGATAGATGTTAACTTTTTTGATTTGAGGTATTCTGCAATCCAAAGGGGGTAGATATTAATCTCTTTGAGTTTGAAGTATTTCATAATTCATGGGGCGTAGGTATTAACATTTTTAATTTGAGATATTTCATAATTTATTTGGTGTAGATGTTAACATTTTTGCTTTTGAAGTGTTCCGTATCCTCTAGTACATAGGTATTAACTTCTTTGATTTAAGGTATTTATTTGTTGCTTGTAGAGTTGGGTGAAGTTTTAGAGTGCTATTAAAGGCTTTGTAGCATATCTAGTGGGATTCGGTATGACTCTATTTAGTTCTATTCAAATTAATTTTGGTTCAAATTTGAGTTTGATTTGATCCAACTTGGATTTAGTTCAATGATTCAAATTTGATTTGATTTGATGTTCGAAAGCTAGTTTGGATTAAGTTTGATTTGATTCAGTTTAATGTTTAAGACTCAACTTTAATTTAGGTCTGATTTGATTCAATTTGATATTGAATATTTAGAACTCAACTTTGATTCGAGTCTAATTCAATTTAATTTAATATTCAAAACTTGATTCAATTTGAGTCGGGTTCAGCCTTATCTTGGTTTGATTTAACCCGATTAGGTTTTGGTTCAAACTTGACGTAACCTAATTAAAATTTGGATTTGCGTTTAATTTGACTCAATTAGAGTTTATTTTAATTTATTTTAACTCGATTGAAGTTAGTCTTAACACAATTAGGGTAACCTAATTAGGATTTAGTTTAAATTTTAGTCTGATTTCGGGTTAATTTGATTTAGACCCAATTATTGTTAAGTTTGAACTAATCTAACTTGGACTAACTTAATTTGAGATATTTTGTAGTCCGTAGGGCATAGGTGTTAATTTCTTTGAGTTAAAGTATTCTATAACTCATGGGGATAGATGTTAACTTTTTTGATTTGAGGTATTCTGCAATCCAAAGGGGGTAGATATTAATCTCTTTGAGTTTGAAGTATTTCATAATTCATGGGGCGTAGGTATTAACATTTTTAATTTGAGATATTTCATAATTTATTTGGTGTAGATGTTAACATTTTTGCTTTTGAAGTGTTCCGTATCCTCTAGTACATAGGTATTAACTTCTTTGATTTAAGGTATTTATTTGTTGCTTGTAGAGTTGGGTGAAGTTTTAGAGTGCTATTAAAGGCTTTGTAGCATATCTAGTGGGATTCGGTATGACTCTATTTAGTTCTATTCAAATTAATTTTGGTTCAAATTTGAGTTTGATTTGATCCAACTTGGATTTAGTTCAATGATTCAAATTTGATTTGATTTGATGTTCGAAAAATCTGTGGATAATTTGATTTGATTCAGATAATGGTTTAAGACTAACTTTAAATTTCGGTCTGATTTGATGCAATTTGATATTGAATATTTAGAACTCAAACTTTGATTCGAGTCTAATTTCAATTAATTTCAATTCACAAACTTGGATTCAATTGGTCGGGTTCAGCCTTATCTTGGTTTGATCTTTAACCCGAATTAGGCTTTTGGTTCAAACTTTACGTAAACCTAATTACAATTTGGATTTGCGTTCATTTGACCAATTCGAGTTTATTTTTAATTATTTTACTCGATGACGTTAGTCTTAACACAATAGGGTAAACCCTAATTAGGATTTAGTTTAAATTTTCGTCTTGATTTCGGGGGGTTAATTTGAATTTAGACCCAATTATTGTTAGTTTGAAACTCATCTAACTGGACTACAACTTAATTGACTATTTTGTAGTCCGTTTAGGGGCCTAGGTGTTAATTTCTTTGAGTTCAGTATTCTATAACCATGGGGGTAGATGTTAACTTTTTTGATTTGAGGTATTCTGCAATCCAAAGGGGGTAGATATTAATCTCTTTGAGTTTGAAGTATTTCATAATTCATGGGGCGTAGGTATTAACATTTTTAATTTGAGATATTTCATAATTTATTTGGTGTAGATGTTAACATTTTTGCTTTTGAAGTGTTCCGTATCCTCTAGTACATAGGTATTAACTTCTTTGATTTAAGGTATTTATTTGTTGCTTGTAGAGTTGGGTGAAGTTTTAGAGTGCTATTAAAGGCTTTGTAGCATATCTAGTGGGATTCGGTATGACTCTATTTAGTTCTATTCAAATTAATTTTGGTTCAAATTTGAGTTTGATTTGATCCAACTTGGATTTAGTTCAATGATTCAAATTTGATTTGATTTGATGTTCGAAAGCTAGTTTGGATTAAGTTTGATTTGATTCAGTTTAATGTTTAAGACTCAACTTTAATTTAGGTCTGATTTGATTCAATTTGATATTGAATATTTAGAACTCAACTTTGATTCGAGTCTAATTCAATTTAATTTAATATTCAAAACTTGATTCAATTTGAGTCGGGTTCAGCCTTATCTTGGTTTGATTTAACCCGATTAGGTTTTGGTTCAAACTTGACGTAACCTAATTAAAATTTGGATTTGCGTTTAATTTGACTCAATTAGAGTTTATTTTAATTTATTTTAACTCGATTGAAGTTAGTCTTAACACAATTAGGGTAACCTAATTAGGATTTAGTTTAAATTTTAGTCTGATTTCGGGTTAATTTGATTTAGACCCAATTATTGTTAAGTTTGAACTAATCTAACTTGGACTAACTTAATTGAGATTAATTTTGTAAGCCGTAGGGCATTAGGGCATAGGGTTAATTCTTTGAGTTTCAAGATTTCTATCACTCATGGGGGATTAGATGTTCACTTTTTTGATTTGAGGGTATTCTTGCAATCCACAAAAGGGGGGTAGCTATTTAAATCTCTTTGAGTTTGAAGTATTTCATAATTCATGGGGCGTAGGTATTAACATTTTTAATTTGAGATATTTCATAATTTATTTGGTGTAGATGTTAACATTTTTGCTTTTGAAGTGTTCCGTATCCTCTAGTACATAGGTATTAACTTCTTTGATTTAAGGTATTTATTTGTTGCTTGTAGAGTTGGGTGAAGTTTTAGAGTGCTATTAAAGGCTTTGTAGCATATCTAGTGGGATTCGGTATGACTCTATTTAGTTCTATTCAAATTAATTTTGGTTCAAATTTGAGTTTGATTTGATCCAACTTGGATTTAGTTCAATGATTCAAATTTGATTTGATTTGATGTTCGAAAGCTAGTTTGGATTAAGTTTGATTTGATTCAGTTTAATGTTTAAGACTCAACTTTAATTTAGGTCTGATTTGATTCAATTTGATATTGAATATTTAGAACTCAACTTTGATTCGAGTCTAATTCAATTTAATTTAATATTCAAAACTTGATTCAATTTGAGTCGGGTTCAGCCTTATCTTGGTTTGATTTAACCCGATTAGGTTTTGGTTCAAAACTTGACGTTAACCTAATTAAAATTTGGATTTGCGTGTTAATTTGACTCAATTTAGCGTTTATTTTAATTTAATTTTAACTTCGATTGAAGTTCGTCTTAACACAATTAGGTTAAACCTAAATTAGGAGTTTAGTTTAAATTTTAGTCTGATTCGGGTTAATTTGATTTCGACCCCAATTATTGTTTAAGTTTGAACTAATCTACACTTGGACTAACTTAATTTGCAGATATTTTGTAGTCCGTAGGCCATAGCCATGTAATTCTTGAGTTCAAGTATTCTATAACCTCATGGGGATCGATGTTTAACCCTTTTTTGATTTGAGGTATTCTGCAACCAAAGGGGGTAGAATTAACTCTCTTTGAGTTGAAGATTTATACTTCATGGGGCCGAGGTATTAACATTTTTAATTTGAGATATTTCATAATTTATTTGGTGTAGATGTTAACATTTTTGCTTTTGAAGTGTTCCGTATCCTCTAGTACATAGGTATTAACTTCTTTGATTTAAGGTATTTATTTGTAGCTTGTAGAGTTGGGTGAAGTTTTAGAGTGCTATTAAAGGCTTTGTAGCATATCTAGTGGGATTCGGTATGACTCTATTTAGTTCTATTCAAATTAATTTTGGTTCAAATTTGAGTTTGATTTGATCCAACTTGGATTTAGTTCAATGATTCAAATTTGATTTGATTTGATGTTCGAAAGCTAGTTTGGATTAAGTTTGATTTGATTCAGTTTAATGTTTAAGACTCAACTTTAATTTAGGTCTGATTTGATTCAATTTGATATTGAATATTTAGAACTCAACTTTGATTCGAGTCTAATTCAATTTAATTTAATATTCAAAACTTGATTCAATTTGAGTCGGGTTCAGCCTTATCTTGGTTTGATTTAACCCGATTAGGTTTTGGTTCAAACTTGACGTAACCTAATTAAAATTTGGATTTGCGTTTAATTTGACTCAATTAGAGTTTATTTTAATTTATTTTAACTCGATTGAAGTTAGTCTTAACACAATTAGGGTAACCTAATTAGGATTTAGTTTAAATTTTAGTCTGATTTCGGGTTAATTTGATTTAGACCCAATTATTGTTAAGTTTGAACTAATCTAACTTGGACTAACTTAATTTGAGATATTTTGTAGTCCGTAGGGCATAGGTGTTAATTTCTTTGAGTTCAAGTATTCTATAACTCATGGGGATAGATGTTAACTTTTTTGATTTGAGGTATTCTGCAATCCAAAGGGGGTAGATATTAATCTCTTTGAGTTTGAAGTATTTCATAATTCATGGGGCGTAGGTATTAACATTTTTAATTTGAGATATTTCATAATTTATTTGGTGTAGATGTTAACATTTTTGCTTTTGAAGTGTTCCGTATCCTCTAGTACATAGGTATTAACTTCTTTGATTTAAGGTATTTATTTGTTGCTTGTAGAGTTGGGTGAAGTTTTAGAGTGCTATTAAAGGCTTTGTAGCATATCTAGTGGGATTCGTATGACTCTATTTAGTTCTATTCACATTAAAATTTTGGTCAAATTTGAGTTTTATTTGATTCCAACTTGGATTTAGTTCCAATGATTCAATTTGATTTTGATTTGATGTTCGAAAGCTCGTTTGGATTAAGTTTGATTTGATTCAGTTTATGTTTAGGACTCAACCTTTAATTTTCGTCTGATTTGATTCAATTTGATATTGACTATTTAGAACTACCTTTGCTTCGAGTCTAATTTCAATTTAATTTAATATTCAAAACTTGATTCAATTTGAGTGGGTTTCAGCCTTTTTATCTTGTTTTGAATTTAACCCGATTCTGGTTTTGGTTCACACTTGACGACCTAATTTACACATTTGGATTTGCGTTTAATTTGAACTCTCCATTAGCAGTTTATTTTATATTTTAACTTGACCTTGAAGTTCGTCCTAACCACACTAGGGTAACCTACTTAGGATTTCGTTTCAATTTTAGTCTGATTTCGGGGTTAATTTGATTTAGACCCAATTATGTTAAGTTTGACCTAATCTAACTTGGACTAACTTAATGAGATATTTTGTAGTCCGTAGGGCCTAGGTGTTAATTTCTTTGCGTTCACGTCTTCTCAACTCATGGGGATAGTAGATGTTACTTTTTTGATTGGCGGATTCTCAATCCAAAGGGGGGGTAGATATTAATCTCTTTGAGTTGAAGTATTTATAATTCATGGGGCTCGTAGGTATTAACATTTTTAATTTGACGGATATTTCATAATTTTATTTGTGTAAGATGTTAACATTTTTGCTTTTGAAGTGTTCCTCTCCTCTATAACTAGGATTAACTTCTTTGATTAAGGTATTTATTTGTTGGCTTGTAGAGTGGGGACGTTTTATATTGCTATTAAAGGCTTGTCGCATATCTAGTGGGATTCGGTATACTCTATTTAGTTCTATTCCAATTAATTTGGTTCAAATTTGAGTTTGATTTGATCCAACTTGGATTTAGTTCAATGATTCAAATTTGATTTGATTTGATGTTCGAAAGCTAGTTTGGATTAAGTTTGATTTGATTCAGTTTAATGTTTAAGACTCAACTTTAATTTAGTTCTGATTTGATTCAATTTGATATTGAATATTTAGAACTCAACTTTGATTCGAGTCTAATTCAATTTAATTTAATATTCAAAACTTGATTCAATT
>RXID01001947.1:27654-161313 GCA_005019695.1 Trichopus zeylanicus subsp. travancoricus | reverse complement strand
CTACTACTCCTCCTACTACTACTGTTACAACTATTACCACTACTACTATTACTAGGATTACTTCTACTATCACTACTACTACTACCACCACCATTACTCCGCTAATTGCTACTATTACTGTTGCTGCTACTACAACTACTAATACTACCACTACTACTATTGTGAATACTACCACTACTATCGCTTCTACTACTACTTCTACAACTACTACTGCTACTACTACTACTACTACTATTACTACTACTACTACTACGACTACTAATACTACTACTACTCCTGTTGCTACTACTACTACTACTACGACTACTACTTCTACTACTTATACTACTCCTACTACAACTACTAATACTACTATTCCTACTATTATTGCTCTTATTCTTGTTACTAATACTACTTCTACTACAACAACTACTACTACTACTATGACTGCAACTACTACAAGTACAACCACTTCTGCTGCTATTGCTACTACTACTCCAACTACTACTACTACTTCTACTACTACTCCTGTTACTACTACTACTATGACTATAACTATTACTTCTACTGCTACAACTATTGCTACTACTGCTATTTGTACTGCTACTACTACTACTACTACTACTGCTACTTCTACAACTACTATTATGACTATTACTACCTATACTACTGTTACTAATACTATAACCACTACAACTACATCTACTGCTACTACTACTACTGCTACTGCTGCCTCTACCACTGCTACCATTGCTACTACGACTACTTCTCCTACCCATACTACTACTACTACTACTGTTGCTACTGCTGCTGCTACTTCTCCTACATCTACTACTATTATTGCTGCTACTTTGACTACTGCGACTGCTACTAATGCAACTACTACTACTACTACTACAGCTGGTACTATTGCTACTACTATTGCTACTGTTGCTACTACTACTATTTCTACTGCTACTAATACTGCTACTACTAGCACTGCTGCAGCTACAACTATTATTACTACAACTACAACAACAACTGCTACTACTGCGGCTACTTATACTAGCACCACTACCACTGCTACTACCATTACTGCTGTTACAGCTGTTGCTACTACTATAACTACTTCTGTCGTTACTACTGCTACCTCTATTTCTATAATTACTACAATGGCAACTTCTACTGCTACTACTGCTAATACTCCTCCTGCTACTACAACTTCTACTACTACTTTTGCTACTACTACAGTAACTACTACTACGACTACTGCTGCGACTACTACTACTACTACTTTTACCACTGCAGCTACTACTATACTACTACTAGTAGTACTATGACTTCTACTACTACTAGTACTATGACTACTACAACTAAGACTACTATTACTACTGCCAATACTACTACTACTACTACTGTAACTTCTGCTACTCCTTCTCCTACTGCTACCACCACGACTACTACTACTACTACTACTACTACTACTACTACTACTACTACTACCACCACTACTACTTAAACTACTATTACTACTACTACTAATCCAACTACTACTACTACTGCTACTACCACTACCGCTATAACTACAACTCCTACAACTACTAGTGTTATAGCTGCTTCTACAACTGTGGCTACTACTAGTGTGGCTACTACTACTACTACTACAGCAACATCTACTACTACTATGCTACTACTAATATAGCTATTGCTACTATAGATACTGCAACTAGTACTGCTACTACAACTACTGCTACTCCAACTAATGTCACTGTTATTGCTACTGCTACTTCGCCTACTATGACTGCTACTACTGTGACTGCTACAACTGCTACACTACTACTCCTAGTGCTTCTACTCCAACAAGTGCTACTTTAACTACTACTGCTACTACTACTACTTCTTTTGTTATAACTACTACACCTACTACTATTACTGCTACTACTACTACTGCTACAACTACTACAGCTAGTATAACAACTACTATAAATAATGCTACTACAACTACTATAGCTACTACTCCAACTGCTTCTTCTCCTACTACTACTACAATTACTACTATTGCAGCTACTACAACAACTACTACTGCTACTACTACTACTTCTACTACTACAACTATAGCAACAACTACTACTATGACAACTACCAAAACTTGCAGTACTATTATTACTATGATTACTACTACTATGACTACTACTAGAACAACTACAAATGCTGCTACTGCAACTACTGCTACATTATTACTTCTACAACTATTGCTACATTATTTCTTCTACAACTACAGCTACTAATGCTGCTACTACTACTACTACTGCTTCTACTAGTATAACTACTACTGCTACTACTAGTACGACTATTGCTACAACTACTACTACTGCTACCGCTACTACTACTATTACTACTATTAATACCACTAGAGCTGCTACTTCTCCCTCTTTCACAACTACTGCTCATACTACAATTGCTACTACTACTACTGCTGCTGCTACTATCGCAATTGCTACAACTATTGCCAGTTATACTATTGCTACTACTACTACAACTACTATTGTGGATGTTGCTGCTACTACAACTGCTACTTCTACTACTATTACTACTACTACTACTACTACTATCAGTACAACTATTGCGACTGCTACCACTACTACTACTTCTACTACTACTGCTACTACTACAATGACTACTCCTTTTAGTATAACTACTTCTGCAACTACTTCTACTATTACTACTGCCACTCCAGCTATGACTACTGCTGCTACTATGACTACTAATTCTACTACCACTTGGAAAACTACTACTACTACTACAACTACTTCAACAACTACTACTCCTAATGCTACTCCTATTACTACTACTTCTACAACAATAACAACTACTACTAATACTATTGCTAATACAACTACTATTACTACTAAAACTACTACTACTACAACTATGACAAGTGCTACTACTACTTTTGCTATGACTACTCTGCTACTGGTTCTACTACTACTACTATAACTATGACTGCTACTACTATTGCTACTACAATGACTACTACTTTTACAATTAATTATTGTACTAATTCTGCTGCTACTACTACTAGTACTACTACTACTACATCTATTGCTACTACTACTACTACAAGTACTACAACTACTACTACTACTAACACTACTAGTAGTGCAACTACTACTACTGCTACTGTTACTACTACTACTAGCACTACTACCACTACTACTACTATAGCTACTACTACTACTACTACCCCTACTATTGCTACTACTAATACTACTATTGCTACTGCTGCTACTAATATTGCTATTGGTACAACTGATATTGCTTCTACTATTTCTACTACAACAAATTCCAGTGGTAGTAGTAGTTGTTATTATTATATTTGGAGTATTAGGGGTAGTAGTAGTAGTAGAAAAAAAGTAGTAGTAGTGGTAGTTGTTGTTGTAGTTGGCATATTAGGTGTTCTAATTGTAGTAGTAGTAGTAGTAGTAGTAATAGTAGTTGTAGTAGTAGCAGTAGTAGCAACAGTAATAGTAGTAATAGTAGCAGTAGTAGCAGCAGCAGCAGTAGTAGTAGTAGTAACAATAGTAGTAGCAGATGTAGTAGTTGTAGCAATTGTAGGAGTAATTGAAGTAGTAGTTGTAGTAGTTATAGTTGTAGTAGCAACAATAGCAACACTTCATAGTAGTAGTGGTAGTAGTAGTAGTAGTACTAGCAATAGTAGTGGTGGTGGTAGTAGTTGGAGTAGCTACAGTAGTAGTATTAGTAGTAGTAGTGGTAATAGTGGTAGTAGTAGTAGTAGTAGTTGGAGTAGCAACAATATTACTAGTCATAGAACTAGTAGTAGCAGCAGCAGTAGTAGTAGTTGGAGCAATAGTTATAGTAGTATTGGTAGCAACAGTAGTAGAAGGAGGAGCAATAGTAGTAGTAGTAGTAGTTGGAGCAGTATTTCTAGTAGTAGTAGTAGGAGTACCAGAAGCAGCAGCAGTTGAAGAAATAGTAGTGGTAGTTATAGTAGCAGAAGTATCATTAGTAAAAATAATAGTAGTAGCATTAGTAGCTGGAGTTGTAGTAGTACTAGTAGTAGTGGCTAGAGTAATAATAGTAGTAGTTACAATAGTATTAGTAGTAGGAGTAGTAGTTATCATTGCAATGGCAATAGTAGCAGTAGTAGTTATTGTTGTAGTAACAATTGCATTAGTGATAGTAGTAGTACCTGTAGCAATAGTAGTAGCAACAGCGGCAGTAGTAGTTGTAGTATTAGTGGCAGAATTAGTAGTAGTTGTTGTAATAGAAGTAGTAGGAGTAGTAGTAGTAATAGTCATACTAGTAATAGTAGTTGTAGTAGTACTTGTTGTGGTTGTTGTTGTAGTAGTAATAATAGTAGTAGTAGTAGTAGTAGTAGTACCAGTAATAGCAGTAGCTGTAGTAGCATTTGTAGTAGTAGTTGTAGTAGTGGTAGTAGTAGTAGTTATGGCAGTCATAGTAATAGTTGTAGTCATAGTAGTAGTAGTAGTGTACGTAATAGCAGTAGTTGTAGTAGTAGAAGATGTAGCAGTGGCAGCAGTAGTAGTTGTAGCAGTAGCAATAGTAGCTATAATAGTAGTAGTAGTAGTGGTAGTAGTAGTAGTTGCGATGGTAGAAGTAGTAGTAGTAGTAGTAGTAGTAGTAGTAATACAAGCTATAGCAGTAGTACAAGAAGTAGTAGCAATAGTTGTAGGCCTAGCATTGGTAGAAGTAGTAGCGATAGTTGCAGTAATCATAGTGGTAGTTGTCATAGTTTAAGTATCAATAGTAGTAGTACTACTAGTAGTAGTAGTACTAGTAGTAGTAATAGTAGTAGTAGTAGTAGTGATAGTAGTAGTAGTAATAGTAGTAGTAGTAGTAGTAGTAGAAATAATAATAATAATAGTAGTAGTCCTAGTAGTAGCAGAAGTAGTTTTAGTAGGAGTAGAATTAGCACTAGTTGCAGTTGTAGTATTAGTAGTTATAGTTGTGGGACAAGTATTACTAGTACCAGAAGTAGTACCTGTACCAATAGTAGTAGCATTAGCGAAAGTTACTGCTATAGTAGTAGTAGTAGTAGCAATAGTAGTGGCAGAAGCAGCGGCAGCAGTAGTAGTAGCAGCAATATTTGTAGTAGTAGTAGTTGTTGTTGTTGTGGTTGCGACAGCCATACTAGTAGTAGAAGTAGTAGCAGTACCAGTAGTTGTAGTTGTAATTGCTTTAGTAGTAGCCACAGTGGTAGTAGTTGTAGTAGGAGTAGTAGCAGCAGCAGTATTAATAGTGGTAGTAGGAGGAGTACTTGCAGTAGTAGTAGCAGTTGTAGTACTAGGAGTAGTAGTTGTAGTACTAATAGTAGGAGTAGTTGCAGTAGTAGTAGTAGCGGTAGCAACAGAAGCTTTAGTAATAGAATTACTAGTAGTAGCCGTAGTAGCAGTAGTATTTGGAGTAGGAGCAGCTGTTGCTGTAGTTATAGAATTACGAGCAGTAGTGGTAGGTGTAGGGGAAGTAGTATAAGCAATAGCAATAGTAGAAGTTGTAGTAGCATTTTTTCTTGCGGTAGTAGCAGAAGTTGCAGTGGTTGTAGTGGTAGAAGTAGTAGGTGTAGTAGCAGCTTAGCAACAGAAGTAGTAGTATCAGTAGTTGTAGCAGCACAAGTAGTTGTAGTAGGAGAAGTAGTAGTAGTTGTAGAAATGGTAGTAGTAGTAGTAGCAGTAGTAGTAGTAGTAGGAGTAGTAGTAGACATAGTAGTGTTAGCAATAGTGGTAGTTGTCAGGGTAGTAGTAGTAGTAGTGGTGGTGGCATTAGTAGTAGTAGAAGCAGTAGTCGTAGCAGCCGTAGTAGTTGTAGAAGTAGTAGGAGTAGAAGTGGTTGTAGTAGTAAAAGCAACAATATTAGCCGCAGTACTTGTAGTAGTAGTAGTCGTGGTAGTAGCAGTAGTAGAAGCTGTAGGAGCATTTGTAGCACTGGTAGTGGTAGGAGTTGTTCTAGTAGTAGTAGTAGTAATAGTAATAGTAGGAACAGTTGTAGTTGTAGTCGGAGTATCTACAGTAGCAATTGTAGAAGGAGTATCAGTAGTAGCAGAAGTGGTTGTAGCAATACTAGTTGTGGGATAGTAGTATTAGTAACAAGTGTTGTAGTAGCAGTAGTAGTAGGAGTAGTAGCAGTAGGAGTTGTAGTAGTAGTGGAAGTAATAGTGGTTGTACTAGTGGTAATAGTAGTTGTAGTGGTAGTAGCAGCACTAGTAGTAGTGGTAGTGGCAGTAATAGTGGCAGTAGTAGTAGTAGTAGTAGTAGTAGTAGTAGCAGCAGTAGCAGCAACAGCAGTTGTGATTGTAGTACTAGTCGGAGTAGTAGTAGTACTAGTAGTTGTTCTAGTAGTAGTTTTAGTAGTAGTAGCAGTAGTAGTAGTAGTAATATTATTATTAGTAGTAGTAGTAACAATAATTACAGTAGTAGAAGAGGTAGTAGTATTAGTAATAGTAGTAGCAGTAGCTCTCGTTGTAACACTAGCAGTAGTACTAGGAGAAGTAGCTATCGTAGAAGTGGTAGCAGTAGTAGCTTTCGTAGTAGGAGTAATAGAAATAGTAGAAGTAGAAATACGAGCAGTAGTAGAAGTATTAGTAGTAGCAATAGTAGTAGCAGTAGGAGTAGTAGTAGGAGAAGTAGTAGTTGTTCCAGCGGCAGTAGTAGTTATTTTAGCTGCGGTAGTAGTAGTGGTAGTAGTAGGAGTAGTGAAAGTAGTAGTAGTAGTAGTAGTTCTTGTGGTGGTAGTAGTAGTAGTAGTAGTTACAATAGTAGTAATAGTTGTAGTACTAGTAGTAGTAGTAGTAGTGGCAGTACTAGTAGTTTTAGAAAATGTAGTAGTGGTAGTAATTATAGTAGTAGTATTAGTGGTAGTAATATTGGTAGTAGTTGTTGTCGTAATAGTAGTAGTGGTAGTAGTCGTAGCAGCCATAGAAGTTGTAGAAGTAGTAGCAATAGCAGTAGCTGTAGTAGTAATAGCAACCATTGTAGTCGCAGTACCAGTAGTAGTAGTTGTAGTAGTAGCAGTAGTAATAGTAATAGTGGGAGTAGTAGTAGTTATAGTAGGAGTAGTAGTAGGAGTATTAGTTGTAGCTGTAGTGGTAGGAGTATCCGTAGTAGTCGGGGTTGTAGTAGTAGGATTAGTACGAGTAGTAGTAGTAGTTGGCGGAGCAATACCACTTGTAGTAGTAGTAGTAGGAATAGCAGTAGGGGTAGTAGTTGCAGTAATAGTAGTAATTGGAGCAGTATTAGTAACAATAGCAGTAGCTGGAGTAGTTGCCATAGTAGTAGGAGTATAATTAGTAAAAATAATAGTAGTAGTAGTAGTAATTGTATTAGTAGTAGAAGTAGTTGGAATAGTAGGAGTACTAGTAGGAATAATAGAAGCTGTAGGAGCAGTAGGTGCTGCAGTAGTAATATTAGTAGTTGTAGCAGTAGTAGTAGTAGCCATAGTAGTAGTTGGAGTAGTAGTAGTTGTAGTAGTAGCAGTAGCAATAGTAGTTGCAGTTGTTGTAGTAGCAGTGGTCATAGCGGTAGATGTACCACTAATAGCAATCGTAGTCGTAGTAGTAGTTGTTGTAGTAAAAGTAATAGTAGCTAAAATAGTAATAGTAGTAGTAGTAGCAGTAGTAGCAGTAGTGGCAGAAGCAGTAGTAGTGGAAATAGTAGTAGTAGTAGTAATAGTAGCTGTTGCAGTAGTTGTAGTAGTAGCGATAATAGCAATGGAAGCAGCAGCAATAGCAGCAGCAGCAACAGCTATAGTAGTGGTAGTAGTTTTAGTTGTTAGGGTAGTAGTAGCAGTAGTAGCTATCGTAGTAGTTGTAGTAGTAGTAGTAGTAGGAGGAGAAGAAATAGTTGTCGCAGTAGCAGTAGTAGTAGTAGCAATAGTAGTAGTAGAAGAAGTAGTAGGCATAATAGCAGCAGCAGTAGTAATAACAATAGTAGTAGCTGTAGTAGTAGTACTAGGAGAAGTAGTAGTAGTAGTAGTAGAAGCAGTAGTTGCAAAGTAGTAGTAGCAGTAGTTGTAGTAGTTATTGGTGTAATTGCAGAAGTAGTAGTGGTAGTAGTAGTAATAGTAGCAGGAGTTGCAGTAACAGGAGTAATACCAGTCGTATCAGTAGTAGCATCAAGAACAGTAGCAGCATATGTAGTAGTTGCAGTTGTAATAGTAGTTGTTGTTATTGTTGTAGTAGTAGTAGTTGCCGTATAAATAGTTGTAGTAGTAGCTGTAGCAGTAGCAGTAGCAGTAGTCAATGTAGTTGTAGCAGTTGCGGTAGTTATAATAGTAGTATTAGCAGCAGTAGTAGCAATTGTAGTAGTAGAAGCAATAGTAGTTGTAATAGTTATAGTAACCGTTGAAACAATTGCAGCAATAGCGGTAGTAACAGCAGCAGTAGTAGTAATAGTAGTGGTACGAGTTGTAGCTGTAGTAGGCATAGTAGTATTAAGAGTAGTGGTAGTAGTAGTAGAACTAGTAGTAGTAGTAGTGGTAGTTCTAGTAGTAGCAGTAGTAGTAGCCACGGAAGTAGTAGTACAGGTAGCATTAGCAGTACTACTAGAAGAAATAGTAGTAGTAGCAGTGGTAGTGGTTGTTATAGAACTAGTTATAGTAGTAGTAGTAATAGTAGCAGCAGTAGTAATAAAAGTAGTAGTAGTAGTATTTATAGTATTAGTAGCAGTAGCAATAGATGCATTAGCGACAATAGTTGTAGTAATAGTAGTAGTAGTAATAGCAATAGTAGTAGTAGTGGTAGTAGGAGTAGTAGACGTAGTAGTAGCAGTATTAGTAGTAGTAGTAGTGGCAATAGTTATAGTAGTAGTAGCAGTCGTTATAGTAGTAGAAGTTGTATTAGTAGTAGTAGTACTAGTAGTTGCAGCAATAGTAGTAGGAGTAGTAGTAGTAGCAGCAATAGTAGTAGTTGCAGTAATAGTAGTAGTAGCAGCAGTGGCAATAACAGTTGTAGGAATAGTAGTAGTAGTTGTAGAAGTGGTGGTGGTGGTAGTAGTAGTAATGGTAATAGTAGTAGTTCCAGCAATAGTAGAAGAAGTAGTAGCAATCGAAGTAGTAGTAGTGTTATTAGTAGTTGCAATTATAATAGTAGTAGTACCAGTATTAGCAGTCGTAAAAGTCGTGGCAGTAGTAGTAGGTGTAGTAGTAGTAGTTATAGTAGTAGAAGTAATAGTACCAGTTGTAGTAGTAGAAGTAGTAATAGTGGTAGCAGTAGCAAAATTTGTAGTAGGAGTAGTAGCAGTAGTAGCCTAGTATTAGTTGGAGCAGCAAAGGTCATAGTAGGAGTTGTAGCAGTAGTAGTAATAGTAGTTGGAGAAGAAGTAGCAGCAGCAGTAGTAGTAGGAGTAGCAGTATTAGGGGCAGCAGCAGCAGCAGCATTTGTTGTAGTAGTAATAGTAGTAGTAGCAGAAGTAGTAGTAGCGGCAGTAATAGTAGTAGTTGTAGTAGTAGTAGTAGTGGTAGCAGCAGTAGCAAGAGAAGTAGTAGTAGCTTTATTAGTAGTAGCAATTATAGTTGTAGTAGTTGTTGTTGTACAAGTAGTAGCAGTCGTAGCAGTAGTTGCCGTCGAAGTAGTGGTAGCCGTAGTAGTAGTAGAAGTAGTGGTAGTAGTAGTAATTATAGTAGAAGTTGTAGTAGCAGTTGTAGTTGCAAAAATTGTTGGAGTCACAAAAGTAGCAAAACTTGTAGTAGGTGTAGAAGCAGTAGCAGTACTAGCATTATTTGGTGCAACGAAAGTCATAGTATCTGTTGTAATAGTAGTAGGGAAAGTAGTAGTAGTAGAAGTAGTAGTTGTGGCAGTAGTAGTAGTTATTGTAGTAGAGGTAGTAGCAGTAACAGTAGTTGTTGTAGTAGCAGTCGTAGTAGCAGAAGGAGAAGAAATATTAGTAGCAGTAGTAGTTGTTGTTGTTGTAGTAGTAGTAGTAGCAGCAGTATTTGTAGTAGTATTAGTAGCCGAAGTAGTTGGAGTAGTAGTATTAGCAGCCGTAGTAGCAATAGTAGTGGTAGTGGTAGTAGTAGTTGTAATCATAGTTGTAGCAGTGGTAGCAGTTGCATTGGTTGTCGTAGTAGCTAAAGTAGTACTAGTAATATTTGTAGCAGTAGTAGCCGTAGTAGCAGTTGGAGTAGTTGTAGCGGTAGTAGCAGAAGTAGCTGTAATAGTAGTAGTAGTAGTAGAAGCAGTAGTTATTGTAGTAGTAGTGCTAGTAATTGTAGCAGCAATAGTAGTAGTAGTCGTGGTAGTAATAGTAGTGGTTGTTGTAGTAGCTATGGAAGCTATAGCAGTATTAGGTATAGTAGTACTAGTAGTTCAAGTAGTAGTTGTCGTAGTAGTAGTAGTAGTAGTAGTAGTAGTAGTCGTAGTAATAGGAGTAGTGGTAGTAGTAACAGTAGTAGTAGTAGTAGTAATAGAAGTAGTAATAATAGTAGTTGGTGTAGTACGAGTAGGACTAGTAGCAGGAGCAATGCTAGTTGTAGTAGCAGTAGTAGCAATAGCAGTAGGGGTAGTAGTTGCAGTGATAGCAGTAGTTAGAGCTATATTAGTAGCAGTAGCAGAAGTAGTAGAACAAATCACAGTAATAAGAGGAGCAGTAGCCATACCAGTAGGAGTATTATTAATAAAAATAATAGTAGCAGTAGTAGTTATTGTATTTGTAGTAGAAGTAGCAGTAGCAGTAGTGGAAGGAGTAGTAGGAGCAATAGGAGTAGTAATAGCTATAGGAGAAGCAGTAGGAGCAGTAGGTGCTGTAGTAGTAGTATTAGTAGTTGTACAAGTAGTAGTTGTAGCCATAGTAGTAGTTGGAGTAGTAGTAGTCATAGTAGTAGTTGTTGTAGTAAAAATAGTAGTAGCAGTAGTAGCAGTAGTAGTAGTAGTAACGATAGTAGCAATTGCAGCAGCAGTAGTCGTAGTAGTTTTAGTAGTTGGGGTAGTAGTAGTAGTAGTAGCTATTATAGTAGTTGTTGAAGTAGTAGTAGTAGTAGGAGAAGCAATAGATTTCGCAATAGCAGCAGTAGTAGCAGTAGTAGTACGAGAAGAAGTAGTAGGCGTAATAGAAGTAGAAGTAGTACTAGTAGAACTAGGAGAAGTAGTAGGAGTAACAGTAACTGTAGTAGTAGTAGTGTAGTTGCAGAAGTAGTAGTGGTAGTAGTAGCAGCAGTAACAGAAGTAGCAGTAACAGGAGTAATACCAGTAGTATCAGTAGTAGCATTAGCAATAGCAGCAACAGAAGTAGTTATAGCAGTAGTAGTTGTTGTTATTGTTGTTGTAGTAGTAGTTGTTGTTGTATCAATAGTAGTTGTAGTAGCAGTAGTAGTAGTAGTAGTTATAATAGTAGTGGTAGTAGCTATAGTAGGGATTGTAGTAGTAGTAGCAGCAGTAGTTGTTATAGTTATAGCATCCGTTGAAATAGTTGCAGTAGTAGCGGTAGTAGCAACAGTAGTAGTAGTAATAGTAGTGGTACGAGTAGTAGCTGCAGTAGGCGTAGTAGTATTGGGGGTAGTGGTAGTCGTAGTAGAACTTGTAGTAGTAGTAGTAGTAGTAGTAGTCATTCTAGTAGTAGCAGAAGTAGTAGCCGCAGAACTATTAGTACAAGTGGCAACAGTAGTGCTACCAGAAGAAATAGAAGTAGCAGTAGAAGTGGTAGTAGTTATAGTAGTAGCTATAGTAGTAGTACTAGTAGTAATAGTAGTAATAAAAGAAGCAGTAGTAGTATTCGTAGTATTAGTAGTAGTAGCAATAGATGCATTAGTGGCAGTAGTTGTAGTAATGATAGTTGTCGCAGCAACAATAGTATTAGTAATAGCAGTTGTAGTAGCAGTAGTAGTACTAGTAATAGTGGAAGTAGTAGTAGTAGTGGGAACGGTAGTAGTAGCAGTAGCGGTCGTAGTAGTAGTAGCAGTAGCAGTAGTAGTGGCAGTATTAGCAGTAGTTGTTGTAGCAGTAGTAGTAGTAGTAGTAGTAGTTGCAGTAATAGTAGCAGTAGCAGTAGTGGCAATAGCAATAGTAGGGAATAGTGGCAGTAGTTGTAGAAGTGGTTGTAGTAGTAGTAGTACTTGCAACAGTAGTATTAGAAGCAGTGGCAATTGAAGTAGTAGTAGCTTTATCAGTAGTTGCAATTATAGTAGTAGTAGTAGTAGTAGTAATACAAGTATTAGCAGTCGTAGCAGTAGTGGCAATAGTAGTAGTAGTAATAGTAGTAGAAGTAGTAGTAGCAGCAGTAGTAGTAGAAGTAGTAGTAGTTGTAGTAGTAGCAAAACTTGTAGTAGGAGTAGTAGGAGTAGCAGCATAGTATTAGTTGGAGCAGCAAAAGTCGTAGTAGCAGTTATAACAGTAGTAGTAATAGTAGTAGGAGAAGTAGTAGTTGTACTAGTAGTAGTAGGTGCAGTAGCAGTAGCAGCAGTAGTTGTAGTAGTAGTAGAAGGAGGAGGAGGAGCACTAGTAGTAGCAGCAAACTAGTAATTGTAGTAGTAGTAGCAGCAGTAGTAGCAACAGTAGCAAGAGAAGTAGTAGTAGCTTTATTAGTAGTAACAATTATAGTAGCAGTCGTAGTAGTAGTTGCTGTCGACGTAGTGGTAGCAGTAGCAGTAGTAGTTGTAGTAGTAATTGTAGTAGAAGTTGCAGTATCAGTTGTAGTAGCAGAACTTGTTGTAGTAGCAATAGTAGCAAAACTAGTTGTTGGTGTCGAAACAGTAGTAGCACTAGCATTAGTTGGCACAACGAAAGCCGTAGTAGTGGTTGTAATAGTAGTAAGAAAAGTAGCAGTAGTAGCAGTAGTAGGAGCAGAAGAAGTAGTTGTTATAGTAGTAGTAGTAGCCTTAGTAGTAGTAGTAGTGGGAGTAGTAGCAGTAACAGTAGTAGCAGTAGTAGCAATCTAAGTAGTGGTAGCAGTAGTAGTAGTAGCCGCCGTAGCAGCAGCAGCAGTAGTAGTAGTAGCTACTGCAGCAGCAGCAGCTGTAGTTGTAGTAACAGCAGTCGCAGTAGCAGAAGGAGAAGAAATATTAGTAGCAGTAGTTGTTGTTGTAGTAGTAGTAGCAGCAGTATTTGTAGTAGTATTAGTTGCAGAAGTAGTTTGAGTAGTAGTATTAGTAGCCGTAGTAGCAATAGCAGCAGTAGTGGTAGTACTAGTTGTAATTGTAGTGGTAGCAGTGCTAGCAGTGGCATCGGTTGCCATAGTAGCCGGAGTAGTACTAGTAATAGTTGTAGCAGTAGTAGCCAGAGTAGCAGTTGGAGTAGTTGTCGCGATAGTAGTAGAAGTAGCAGCAGCAGTAGTTATCGTAGTAGTATTAGTAATAGTTGTAATAGTAGTAGTAGCAGTAGTAGCTGTCATAGTAGTAGTAGTAGTAGTAGTAGTAGTAGCAGTAGTAGCAGCAGCAGCAGCAGCAGCAGCAGCAGTAGTAGTAGTAGTAGCAATAGTAATAGAAGTAGTAATAGCAGTAGTAGTTGTAGGAGGAGTAGGACTAGTAGTAGTAGTTGTAACAGTAGTAGCAGTATTAGCAGTGGTAGTAGTAGTTGTAATAGAAGTAGAAGTACCTGTGGTAGTTGTAGTAGTTGTAGTAGTAGTAGTAGTAGTAATAGTAGCAGTAGTAGCAGCCATAGTAGTTGTTGTAATAGTAGTAGGAGTAGTAGCTATTGTAGTTGTAGCAGCAACCGTAGTAGAAGTAGCAGTAATAGTAGATGTATTAGTAGTAGTGGTAGTAATTGTAGTAGTAGTCACAGCAGCTTTAGCAATCTAAGTAGTGGTGGTAGTAGTAGCAGTAGCAGCCATAGTCGCAGCAGAAGTAGTATCAGCAGTTATAGTAGTAGTAGAAGAAGTAGTTTTTGTAACACTAGTAGCAGCAATAGTGTTAGTTTGAGTAGCAGTAGTAGAAGTAGCAATAGTTGTCCCAGTAGTAATAGTTGTAGGATTAGCATTAGTTATAGTAGTTGTAGTAGTAGTAGTAGTTGTTGTTGTTGTTGTTGTTGTTGTAGCATTAATAGTACTAGCACTAGTAGTTGTTGTAGAAGAAGCAATAGTAGTAATAGTTGTTATAATTATAGGAGAAGTAGTTGTCGTAGCAGCAGTAGTAGTAGTAGTATTTGCCATTGTATTAGTAGCACTAGTTGTGGTAGTAGTTGTAATAATAGTAGTGATAGTAGTAGTCCTAGTAGTAGCAGTAGCAGTAGTAGAAGTACTAGTAGTAGTTGTAGTAGTAGTAGTAATAGTAGTAGAAGAAGTGGAAGTAGTAGTAGTACTAGTAGTAGTAGTAGAAGAAGTAATAGTAGCGAAAGTAGTAGTAATAGTTGTAGCTATTGTAGTAGTAGTAATAATTTTAGTAGAAGTTGTAGCAGTCGAAGTAGTGGTAGCCGTATTTGCAGTAATGGTAATAGTTGTAGAAGTAATAGTAGTGGTTGTACTAGTCGTAGTAGAAGTAGTAGCAGTAGTAGCAGCTGTAGTATTAGTTCGAGTAGTAGTAGTAGCAGTATTAATGGTAGTTGGAGTAGTAGTAATAGGAGTAGTAGAAGCATTAGTAGTAGTAGTAGTAGTAGTAGTTGGAGGAGAAGTTGTACTTGTAGTAGTTATTGTTGTTGTAGGATAGGTAGTAGTAGTAGCATTAGTATTTGTTGTTGTATTACTAGCACTACTAGTAGCAATAGTTGTAATAGCATTAGTGGTAGTAGTAGTCGTAGTGGTAGTACTATTTGTAGTAGCAGTAGTATTTGTTGTAGCAACTGTAGTAGTAGTAGCAGTAGTAGTAGATGTAGCAGTAGTTGCTGTAGTAATTATTGTGGCAGTAGCAGTTGTAGTAGTCCAAGTCGTGGTACCAATAGTAGTAGTAGTCGCTATAGTAGCAATAGTAGTAGTAGTAGAAGTTGTAATAGTAGTTGTAGTAGTAGTAGCAATAGTAGTAGAGCTAGTAGAAGTCGTAGTAGCACTAGTTGTAGTAGTACAAGTAGTAATAGTAGTAGAAGTAGTCATAGTTGTTGTTGTTGTTGTTGTTATTGTAGTAGTAGTAGTAGTAATAGTAATAGTAGCAATAGCATTTGTAGCAGCAGTAGTATTAGTTGGTATAGCAGTAGTAGTAGTGGTACTAGTAGTAGAGCAAGTAGTTGTTGTGGTAGTAGTAGTGGTAAACATAGTAGTCGTAGAAGTAGTAATAGTATTAAAAGTAGTAATTGTAGTAGGAGTTGTAGTAGTAGTAGCAGTCGATGTACTGGTAGTAGTATTTGCAGTAGTAGTAATTGTACTAGAAGTAATAGTAGTCGTAGTGGGAGTAGTACTAGTCGTAGCAACAGCAATAATACTAGTCATAGCAGCAATAGCAGTAGCAACTATAGTATTAGTTGGAGTAGTAGTAGTACTAGTAGCGATAGCAGCAGAAGTAGTAATAGCAGTCGGAGAAGTTGTAGTTGTTGCAGTTGTAGTAGCATTATTAGTAGCAGTTGTAATAGTAGTCATAGTGGTAATAGTAGTGGTAGTGGTAACAGTAATAGTAGTAGTAGTAGTAGTAGTTGCAGCAACTGTAGTAGTTGTTGTAGTTGTTGTTGCAGCAGCTGTAGTAGCGGTGTGTAGTGGCAGTAATAGTAGTAGTAGTAGCAACAATAATAGTGGTAGCAGTTATCATTGTAGTAGTTGTAGTAGTGGTAGCAGTAGTAGTAGTAGCTGTTGTAGTAGTAGCAATAACAATAGCAGTAGTAGTAGTGGGAGCAGCTGTAGTAGTAGCTGTAGTTGCAATAGTATTAGTAGAAGTAGTGGTAGTAGTAGTTGTTATAGAAGTACTACTAGTAGAAGCAGTATTCGTAATGTAGTAGTAGTGGTGATAGTCATAGGAGCAATAACAGTTTTAGCAGTTATAGCCGTAGTGGTAGTAGCACTAGTAGCAGTAGTAGTAATAGTAGTAGTAGTAGCAATAGTAGTAGTAGTAATTGTAGTAGTAGTATTAATAGTAGTAGTAGTAGTAGTAGTAGCAGCAGCAGTAGAATTCATAGAAGTGATAGCAGAAGTAGCCGTAGTTGCCATTGTAATGGTATCGGTAGTAGTATCAGTCGTAGCAATAGTAGAAGCAGTCGTACTAGTAGTAATAGCGTAGTATTTATAGTAGTCGTCGTACTAGTAGTAGTAATTGTAGTACTGTAGTAGCAATAGTAGTAGAAGTACTTGCATTAGTAGGAGTAGCAGTAATTGTAGTAGAAGATGTAGTAGCAGTGACAATAGCAGTAGGAGAAGTAATAGTAGTAGCAGTAGTAGCATCAGTAGTAGTACTAGTAGTAGTCATAGCAGTAGTTGCAGCAATTGTAGTGGTCATAGTAGAAGTAGCGATAACAGCAGTAGTAGTAGTAGCACTAGTAGCAGTAGTAGTAGCAGTAGCAATAGTATTAGTCGTAGTTGTAGTAGCAGTAGCAGTAGCAGTAGCAGTAGCAGTAGCACTAGTCGTACTACCACTACAATTTCTAATACTACTACTACTCCTACTACTAATACCACAATTACTACTACTACTACTACTACTACTACTACTACAAACACTAACACTACTACTACTACTCCTCCTCCTACTAGTACTGCTCCTACAACAACTGCCACTACTACTGTTACTACTAGTATTATTGTTATTGTTACTAATACTACTACTACTACTACTACTACTACTACTACTATTACTCCGACTACTACTACTACTGCTACTCCTCCTAAGAGTCCAACAATTGCTGCTGTTGTTGTTGTTGCAGCTTTTACTGCTGTTACTACCGCTACAGCTACTCCAATTATTACTACTGCTATTACTCGTACAACAACTGCTACTCCAATTAGTACTGCTACTCTTACTACGATTACTACTACAACTACCAGTACTACTCCCGTACTACAACTAATGCTACTGCTACTACTACTGCTGCTGCTATTAGTGCTACTATTATTGCTACTATTACTGCTACAACTACTTTGCCGCTGCTTCTCCTACTACTACTGCAACTACTACTACTACTACCACTACTACTACTACTACTCCCCCTACCACTACTACTACTGCTACCACAACTACTACTACTATTCTTGCTACGGCAACTCCTACTACTACCACTACTACAACTACTAATACCACCACTACTACTACTACTATTCCTCCTAAAACTCCTACTACTACTGCAACTACTACTATTGCTCCTTCTCCTACTCCGACTCCAACTACTGCTGCTACTACTACTCTAACTTTGACTCATATTTCTACTGCTACTACTACTACTCCTACTACTGCTTCTACTACTACTACAACTACAACTACAACTAACACTACTACTACTACAACTCCAACTACTACTACTGTTACTCCTACCACTACTACTACTATTACTAATACCACTGCTGCTACTACTACTACAACTAATATTACTTCTACTACTTCTGCTTCTCCTACTACTACTGCTATTCCTACCACTACTACTAAAACTCCCAGTACTTCTGCTACTTCTACAACTACTACTTCTTCTACCACAACTAGTTCTACTCCTACTGCTACAACAACAACAACAACAACTACTCCTAAAACTCCTACGACTAATACTTCTACTGGTACACCTACTACCACAACAACTACTACTACTATTACTAATCCTACTATTAGTACTAGTACAACTACATATACTACTCCTACTACAATTGCGACTACTACTACTACTACTCCCAGTCCAAATCCCACTCCTACTACTACTCCAACTACTATTGTTGTTACTGCTAGTACTACTACTAATACTAGTATCACCACAATTACAACTAATACTACTGCTAATGCTACTACTACTACTATTACTGCTGCTATGCCTACTGATGTTGTTTCTATTTTTACTACTATTACTCCTATTTCAACAACTATTGCTGCTAGAACTGCTACTACTACTCCTTCTGCTACTACTACTACTACAACTGCTACAACGACTACTTCAACTACTACAACTACAACAACTGCAACTACTATTATTGCTATTGCTACTACTATGACTACCACTACTATTACTATTACAACTACTACTACTATGCCTACGATGACTACTCCTACTACTGCTACTACTGGTACTCCTACAACTACTACTTCTAGTACCACTCGTACACCTATGCCTACTACTACTACTACTACTAACTACAACTACAACAACAACAACAACTACTACTACAACTACAACTACTGCTATTACCACTACTACAACTACTCCTACCAGTACTACTGTTACTACTATAACTCCTGCTACTACTTCTCCAACTCCAACCCCTACAACTACTCTGACTACTACAACTACTATTGCTACAACTACTATTACTCCTACGACTGCTGCTACTACTACTATTACTACTATTACTTTATCATTATTACTACTGTTACTACTATAACTATTGCAACTCCTTTTACTACTACTACAACTACTGCTGCTGCTACTACCACTACTACTACTACTTCTATTGCTAGTACAACTTCTACTACCGCTACTGCTAAGACTACTACTACTAATAATACTACTATTGTTGTGGCCGCTATTACTAATAATATCACTATTACTACCACTCCTGCTACTATTACTACTACTGTTTCTGCTTCTGCTACTACTACTACTCCTAGTCCTACTTTTGTACTACTACTACTACTCCTATACCTACTACGGCTACTACTACTCAAACTCCAACTATTACTACTAGTACAAGAACTAACACTACTACTACTACTACTATATGTGTTGATTCTACAATCGCTGTTGCAGCTTCTACAACTGCTGCAGCTACTACTACTACTACCTCTAAGATTATTAGTACAACAACAATCACTACTACTACTACTAGTCCTACTCCTGCTCTGACTCCTACTACTCCTACTCCTTCTGCTGCAACTACTACTACTACTCCTAATCCTACTCCAACTTCTATCGCTACATCTGCACCTCCTACTACTACTCCTAATATTACTCCTAATGCTACTATTGCTACTACTACTCCTTCTACTCCAATTACTACTACAACTACTACTACTACAACTATTACTGCTGCTACTACTACTACCACTACCACTAAATCTTATACTACTACTACTGCTGCTACTTATACTGCTACAACTACAGCTACTACTACTACAATACTACTATAATTACTACTACTAGTACTATTACTACTCCAGCAACTATTACTATTACTACAACAACCACAACAACTACTACAACCACTGCTGCTGCTGCTGCTGCTACTACTACTACTACTATTCCTACTACTACTACTACTACTAGTACTACTACTGCGACTACTTCCATTACAACTACTACTATAGCTATCTCAATGACTACAACAACTACTACAACAGCAACTACAACTACAACAACAACTACTACTACTACTAGTACTACCACCAATACTACCACTACTATTACTACTACCACTGCAACCACTACTACTACTACTATTACTTCTACTATTACTGCTACAACTACAACTACTACTCCTACTCCAACTCCTACTTCTACTACTACTCTGACTGCATATACTACTACTACAACTACAACAATGGCAACTGTAACAACAACTACTACTACAACAACAACTACTGCTACTTCTACTACTAGTAGTACAACAACCATTGCTACTACTACTACTAAGACTACTACTACATTACTACTGGTACAACTGCTACTTCTTCCACAACTACTACTATTACTACTTCAATGAATACTACTACTATTGCTACTTCTACTACTAAGCTGCTGCTATTGCTTCTGCTACTACTACTACAACTACTACTACTAGTACTTCTACTACTACTACTCCTACTCCTCCTCCTACTACAACAACAACAACTACTACACTACTAATGCTATTGCATCTACTACAACCACAACTAGTACTACTGGTATTACCTATGTTGCTTCTACTACCGCTTCTACTAGTGCTGCTATAGCTGCTAATATTATGAGTACTGCTACTACTACTACCACCACCACTACTACTACTATAACTACTATTGCCACTGCTATAGCCACTATTGCTACAACTACTACTACTACTCCTACAGTAGTTACTACTACTACTACTAGTGCTATTGTGGCTACTAATACCACTTCAACTTCTACTGGTACTACTACTGTTACTACTACTACTACCAATACTACTACTATAATTGTTGCTACCACTACTACAGCTACTATTGATACTGCTACTACTGCTACAGTAGCTACTACTGCTATAGTAGCTACTACTGCTACTACTAGTGCTATTGCGGCTACTAATGCTACTTCAACTTCTACTCGTACTACTACTTCTACTACTACTATTACTACTACTACTACTACTTCTATGACTACTACTCCAACTACTACTACTTCTACTACTATTGCTACAACTACTACTTTGACTACTACTACTGCAGCTACTAATACTACTTCCACAACAACAACTACTACTACTACTATGGCTATTCATGCTATTGTTACTACTATAATAACTACTACTACTACTACTACTGCTACTGCAATAGCCACTACTTCTACCAGTACTTCTACTACTACGACTATTGCTACTTCTCCTACTTTTACTTTTGCCACTACTACTGCTACAACTGTTGATACTACTGCTATGACTACTACTATTGCTACTAGTATTACTATTGCTGCTGCTGCTACAACTTCTATTGCAACTTCTACTTCCACTTCTGCAACAACTGCTACTACTATTGCTGCTACTACTTTTGTAGCAGTTGCTACTACTACTTCTGCTACTACTTCTGCTGCTGCTACTACTACCACTACCATTACCACAGTGCTTATGGCTACTACTACTACTATTTCTGTTGCTATTATTATAACTACTACTACTGCTACTACTCCTCTGACTACTATAATTGCTACTACTACTACTACTACTACTGTTGTTGTTGCTGCTGCTGCTACTGCTACTGCTGAAAGTATTATTACTAGTACTACTATAATTACTCCTACTGCTACTGCAAATGTTGCTCCTGTTACTACCACTACTACTACATCCTCTACTACTGCTACTATTGCTGGTACTATAGCTGCTCCTATAGCTTCTACTGCTACAAGTACTACACTCTACTAGTACTCCTACCACTGCTGCTACTCTTATACCTGCTGCTACTAGTACAACAACTACTACTACTGCTACTTCTAGCGCTACTGCTACTCCAACTAATACTACCACTACTACCACTACAAGGACAACAACAACAAGAAGAACAACCACTACTACTACTACCACTACTACGGCTATTACAATAACTATTACATCCACTATTACAATAACTACAACTACCACTACTGCTAATACAACAACAACAACAACTACTACTACTACTGCTGCTGCTGCTGCAAGCACCACTACTCCAAATACTGCTACTATTACTACAACTATTACTACTACTACAATAAATACTACTATTACTATGACTTCTACTACTACTCCTTCAAGTACTACCACTGTTACAACAACAACTACTACTACTACTTCTACTCCTACTTCTACTTTTATTACTGTTGCAACTACTACGACTACTACTACTACTACTACTACAACTACTACCAGTACTACCACTACTACAACAACTATGACTATTACTACTAGCACTACTACTACCACCACTACTACTACTAGTACGACTATTACTCCTACTACTGTTGCTACTTCTGCTACTACTACTAGTACTACTAGTACTACTTCTAATACAACTACTTCTACTACTACTAATACAACTACCACTCCTAATAGTTCTTCTATTACTACTACTACTACTACTAGTACGACTATTACTCCTACTACTGCTGCTACTTCTGCTACTACTACTACTACTACTAGTACTACTTCTAATACAACTACTTCTACTACTACTAATACAACTACCACTCCTAATAGTTCTGCTATTACTACTACTACTACTATTAGTACAACTACTACTTCTACTACTACTGCTACTACTACAACTACTCTTGGTCCTACTAATACTATGACTACTACAACTACTACTAGCACTACCAGTACTAATACTACTATTGCTACTACTTGTACTATGACTACAGCTACTACTTCACCGAAAACTACTACCACTGCTACTATTTCTACTACCACGACTGCTGCTGTTACTACCACTCCAACTTCTTTTACTATTTCTATAACTACTACTGCAGCTGGTCCTATTACTATACCTACAAATCCTTCTACCAATACTAGTGCTCATACTTCTACTACTACTACTACTACTACTATTCCTTCTCCTAATATTACAGCTACTATATCAACAATTACTACTACTACTACAACAACTATTACTACTCCTACAACTTCTACTACCTCTACTTATTTTACCATGACTAATTCTACCACTACTACTAGTAAAACTTCTATAAGTTCTAGTATTATAGCTACTGCTACTACTACTATTTTTGCTGCTGCTACAAGAACAAGAATGATAATAACAATAACTACTACTACTACTATTAAAACTAGTAGTAGTAGTAGTTGTTGTTGTTGTTATAGTAGTAATAGCAGTATAGTATAGTTGTAGAAGTAGTAGTAGCAGTAATAGTAATAGTAGTAGTAGTAACTATAGTAGTAGTAGCATTAGTAGTAGTAGTTGGAATATTAATAATAATAGAAGCAGCAATAGTAGTTACAATAGTAATAATAGTAGAAGTAGCAGTAGTAATAGCCAAAGTAACAGTAGTAGTATTAGTAGTTGCAGTAGTAGTAGGACTAGGAGAAGCATCTGAAGTAGTAGCAGCTGTAGTAGTAGGAGTAGCTATAGAAATTGTAGCAACAACAGCAGCAGTAGTAGTAGTAGTTGTAGTTGTAGTAAGAGAAGTCATAAAAGTAGTAGTAGTACGAGTATTAGTAGTAGGAGTAGTTGAACTAGTTGTGGTAGTAGTGGTAGCAGTAGTAGTAGTGGCAGCTATAGTAGTATTAGGAGTAGCAACAGTAGTAGTAGTGTCGTAGTAGTGGAAGTAGTATTAATCACAGCAGCAATAGCAGTAGTAGTAGCTGTAGTAATAGTAATAGTAGAAGTAGTAGCCCAAGATGCAGCAGTAGTAGCAAAAGTAGCAGTGCAGCAGTAGTAGCAGTAGTAGCAATAATAGTAGCAATAGAAGCAGTAGTAGCCATAGTAGCAGCAACAATAGTAGTAGCTATAGCTGAAGTAGCAGTAGTTGTAGGAGAAGTAGTAGTAGCTGCAGTACGAGGCGGAGAAGTTGGAGTACAAGTAGCAGTAGCAGTATCGGTAGTTATAGGAATAGTCGTAGTACTAGTAGCAGTAGCTGTAGTATTAGCAGTAGTTGTAGTAGTATAATAGTTATTTTGTAGTAGCTACAGTAGCAGTAGTGGTAGTAGTAGTAGTGGTAACAGTAGCAGTAGAATTAGTAGTAGTAGTAGTAGTAGCAGCAGCAGTAGTATTAGTGGCCATAGTAGTAGTAAGAGTTATAGTTGTAGTACTTGTAGTAGTTGTAGTAGAAGTAGTAGTAGTAGTAATATTAGTAATAGTAGTAGTAGTAGTAGTCATAGCAATAGCAGTAGTGGTAGCAGTAGCAGTAGCAGTAGTCCTCGTAGTAGTAGTAGTAGTAGTAGTCGTAGTGGTAGTAGTAGTAGTAGTAGTAGTCGTAGTAGTAGTAGTAGTAGTAGTAGTAGTAGTAGTTATAGTAGAAGTAGTAGTTGTTGTTGGTTTAGTAGGAGTAGGAGTTGGTGTAGGAGTAGTAGTAGTAGTGTAGTAAGCGTAGAAGAAGTAGTAGTTGTAGAGGAAGTAGTTGAAGCACTACTTACAGTAGTAGTAGTAGCAGCAGTAGCAGTAGTTGTTATTGTTGTTGTAGTAGTAGTACTAATAATAGTAATAGTAGTAGTAATAGTTGTAGTAGTAATAGTAGGAGCTCGAGTTGGAGTTAGAGCTGTAATAGGAATAACAGCAACAGTTGTAGTAGTAGTAGTAGTAGTAGCAGCTGCCGTAGCATTAGTAGTGGTAGCTGGAGTAGTAGGAGTATCAGTACTAGAAGTAATAGTAGTAGCCATGGTAGAAGTAGCAATCGTAGTTATTATGGTAATAGAAGTAGTAGTAGCAGAAATAGTAGTTGTTCTTATTGAAGGAGGAGTAGTAGCAGCAGTAGTAGTTTTTGTTGTAATAGTAGCAATAGTAGCTGTGGTAGTAGTAATAGTAGTTGCAGTAGTTGTACTAGTAGTAGAACTAGTAGTCATAGTAGTCGTAGTAGTCGTAGCAGTAGTAGTAGTGGAAGCCATAGTTGTAGTAGTTGCAGTAGTAATAGATATGGTAGTAGTAGTTATAGTTGTAACAGTAGGAGCAGTAGTAGTTGGGGTAGCAATAGTAGCACTTGTTGTTGTAGTAGTAGTAAATGTTGTAGCTATGGTAGTAGTAGCTGTAGGATTAGTAGTAGTAGCAGAAGGAGTAATAGTAGTAGTAGTAGTTGTTGTTGAAGAAGTAGTAGTAGCAATAGTAGTAATAGTAGTAGTAGTAGTAGGAGATGTTTTACTAGTTGTACTATTAGCAATTGTAGCATTATTTGTAGTAATAGTAGTGGTTGTAGGAGCAATAGTAGCAGTAGTAGTTGTTGTTGTAGTAGTAGTGCAGTAATAGTAGCAGCAACAATAGTCGTAGATGTACTAGTCGGAGCAGCAGCAGCAGTAGTTAGAGTTGTAGTGTTAGTAGTTGTTGTGGTATTAGTAGTAGTTATTGTGGTAGTAAGAGGAGGAGTAGTAGTGGTAGTAGTTGTTGTGGTAGTAGTAGTAGTTATTGTGGTAGTAAGAGGAGGAGTAGTAGTAGTAATAGTTGTTGTTGTTGTAGAAATAGCAGCAACAGTTGCAGTAGTGGCTGTAGTAGTAGTTGTTGTTGTGGTAGTAGTAGAAGTAGTAGTTGTGGTAGTAGTAGTAGGAGGAGAAGTAGTAGTTGTTGTAGCAGCAGCAGTAGTAGAAGTAGTAGCAGTAGTAGTAGTATTATTAGTTGAAGTAGTAGTAGTAGCAAAACAACTACAAGTAGTAGTAGTAACAGGAGTACTAGTAGTAGTAGTAGGAGAAGTTTTAGTAGTTGTAGTAGTAGGGGCAGTAGGTGGAGTAGTAGTAGGTGGAGCAGTAGTGGTAGTGCTAGTAATAGTTGTAATAGTTGTTGCTGTAGTAGTAGTTGTAGTAGCAGATTATTTGTAGAAGTACTAGTAGTAGTTCTACTAGTAGTAGGGGTAGTAGTAGTTTCAGTAGCAGAAGAAGTAGTAGTAGTAGCTGTAGTGGTTGTAATAGTAGGTGGAGGAGTAGTAGTAGTAATAGTAATAGTTGTTATTATTGTAGTAGCAGTTGTTGTAGCAGTAGTAGTCATAGTAGTAGTAGTAAGTGTTGTAGTAGTAGTAGAAGCAGTAGCAGCAATAGTAGCAGTAGAACTTGGATTAGGAGTAGTTGTAGTAGTAGAAATAGAATTAGTAGCAGAAGTAGTAGTAGTAGTACTAGTAGTAATAGTAGCAAAAGGAGTAGCAGCAGTAGCAGTTTGAGTGGTAGTTGTAGTAGTCAGAGTAGTAGTAGTAGTAGAAGTAGAAGTAGTAGTAGTGGTAGTGGTAGTAGTAGTAGTGGTAGAAGTTGTTGTTGTAGCTATAGTAGTAGTAATATTAGGAGGAGGAGTAGTAGTAGTAGTCGTTGGAGTAGTAGTATTATTATTTGTAGTAATAGTAGTAGTCGAAGTAGTAGTAGTATTAGTAGTAGTTGCTGTGGAAGTAGTGTAGTAACAGTAGCAGCAGTAGTAGTATTAGAGGTTGTAGTAGAAGTAGTAGTTGCAGTATTGGTAGTAGTAGTAGTAGTAGTAGTAGTAGTAGTAGAATTAGTGGCCATAGTAGTAGCAATAGTTGTAGTTGAAGTACTTGTAGTAGTTGTAGTAGAAGTAGTAGTAGTAGTAATATTAGTAATAGTAGTAGCAGTAGTAGTCATAGCAATAGCAGTAGTGGTAGCAGTAGCAGTAGCAGTAGTCGCAGTAGTAGTAGTAGTAGTAGTAGTAGTAGTAGTAGTAGTAGTAGTAGTAGTAGTAGTAGTCGTAGTAGTAGTAGTAGTAGTAGTAGTAGTAGTAGTAGTAGTAGTAGTAGTAGTAGTCGTCGTTATAGTAGAAGTAGTAGTTGTTGTTGTTTTAGTAGGAGTAGGAGTTGGTGTAGGAGGGGTAGTAGTAGTAGTGTAGTAATAGTAGAAGAAGTAGTAGTTGTAGAGGAAGTAGTTGCAGCACTACTTGCAGAAGTAGTAGGAGCAGCAGCAATAGTTATTCTTGTTGTAGTAGTAGTACTAATAATAGTAATAGTAGTAGTAATAGTTGTAGTAGTAATAGCAGGATCTCGAGTTGGAGTAAGAGTTGTAGTAGGAATAACAACAACAGGTGTTGTAGTAGTAGTAGCAGCAGTAGTCACAGTAGTAGTAGTAGTAGCTGCCGTAGCATTAGTTGTAGTAGCTGGAGTAGTAGGTGTATCAGTACTAGGATTAATAGTAGTTGCCATGGTAGAAGTAGCAGTAGTAGTTATTGTGGTAATAGTAGTAGTAGTAGTAGAAATAGTAGTAGTAGCAGCAGTAGTTGTTGTTGTAGTAGTAATAGCAATAGTAGTTGTGGTAGTAGTAATAGTAGTAGCAGTAGTTGTACTAGTAGTATCAGTAGTAGTTGTACTAGTAGTAGAAGTGGTAGTCAGAGTAGTCGTAGTAGTTGTAGCAGTAGTAGTAGTGGAAGCAGTAGTTGTAGTAGTTGCAGTAGTAATAGAAATGGTAGTAGTAGTTATATTTGTAACAGTAGGAGCAGTAGTAGTTGCGGTAGCAATTGTAGCAGTTGTTGTTGTAGTAATAGTAAAAGTTGTAGCTATAGTAGTAGTAGCTGTAGGATTAGTAGTAGTAGCAGAAGGAGTAATAGTAGTAGTAGTACTACTAGTAGTAGTAGAAGTAGTTGTAGTAGTAGTTGTTATTGTAATAGAAGTAGTAGTAGCAGAAATAGTAGTTGTGCTAGTTGAAGGAGGAGTAGTAGCAGCAGTAGTAGTTGTTGTTGTAATAGTAGCAATAGTAGCTGTGGTAGTAGTAATAGTAGTTGCAGTGGTTGTACTAGTAGTATAAGTAGTAGTTGTACTAGTAGTGGAAGTAGTAGTCAGAGCAGTTGTAGTAGTCAGAGCAGTTGTAGTAGTGGAAGAAGTAGTTGTAGTAGTTGCTGTAGTAATAGATATGGTAGTAGTAATTATAGTTGTAACAGTAGGCGCAGTAATAGTTGGGGTAGCAATAGTAGCAGTTATTGTTGTAGTAGTAGTAAATGTTGTAGCTATAGTAGTAGTAGCTGTAGGATAAGTAGTAGTAGCAGAAGTAGTAATAGTAGTAGTAGAAGTAGTTGTAGTAGTAGTTGTTGTTGTTGTTGAACAAGCAATAGTAGCAATAGTAGTAATAGCAGTAGTAGTAGTAGGAGATGTTTTACTAGTTGTACAATTAGCAGTTGTAGTATTATTTGTAGTAATAGTAGTGGTTGTAGGAGCAGTAGTAGCTGTAGTAGTTGTTGTTGTAGTAGTAGTGTAGTAATAGTAGCAGCAGCAATAGTCGTAGATGTAGTACTAGAAGTAGTAGTTATAGTAGTCGGAGCAGCAGCAGTAGTAGTTATAGTTGTAGTGGTAGTAGTTGTTGTGGTAGTAGTAGTAGTTATTGTGGTAGTAAGAGGAGCAGTAGTAGCAGTAGCAGTAGTTGTTAATATAGAAATAGCAGCAACAGTGCAGTAGTGGCTGTAGTAGTAGATGTTGTTGTGGTAGTAGTAGAAGTAGTAGTTGTGGTAGTAGTAGTAGTAGTCGGAGGAGTAGTAGTTGTTGTAGCAGCAGCAGTAGTAGAAGTAGTAGCAGTAGTAGTAGTATTATTAGTTGAAGTAGTAGTAGTAGCAACACTAGTAGTAGTAGTAGTAGTAGCAGGAGTACTAGTAGTAGTAGGAGGAGAAGTTTTAGTAGTTGTAGTAGTAGGGGCAGTAGGTGGACTAGTAGTAGGCGGAGCAGTAGTGGTAGTACTAGTAATAGTTGTAATAGTTGTTGCTGTAGTAGTAGTTGTAGTTGCAGATTATTTGTAGAAGTACTAGTAGTAATTCTAGTAGTAGTAGGGGTAGTAGTAGTTTCAGTAGCAGAACAAGTAGTAGTAGTAGCTGCAGTGGTTGTAATAGTAGGTAGAGGAGGAGTAGTAGTAATAGTAGTAGTTGTTATTGTTGTAGTAGCAGTTGTTGTAGCAGTAGTAGTCAGAGTAGTAGTAGTAGAAGCAGTAGCAGCAATAGTAGCAGTAGAACTTGGATTAGGAGTAGTTGTAGTAGTAGAAATAGACGTAGTAGTAGAAGTAGCAGTAGTAGTACTAGTAGTAATAGTAGCAGAAGGAGTAGTAGCAGTAGCAGTTGGAGTGGTAGTTGTAGTAGTGAGAGTAGTAGTAGTAGTAGAAGTAGAAGTAGTAGTAGTAGTAGTGGTAGAAGTTGTTGTTGTAGCTATAGTAGTAGTAATATTAGGAGGAGGAGGAGTAGTAGTAGTCGTTGGAGTAGTAGTATTATTATTTGTAGTAATAGTAGTAGTCGAAGTAGTAGTAGTATTAGTAGTAGTTGCTGTGGAAGTAGCGTAGTAACAGTAGCAGCAGTAGTAGTATTAGGGTTGTAGTAGAAGTAGTAGTTTTGCAATAATGGTAGTAGTAGTACGTCGTAGTAGTAGTAGTAGTCAGTAGTGGCCATAGTCGTAGCCCTTGTGTAGTTGAAGTCTTGTAGTAGTTGTAGTAGACGTCGTATCGTAGGTAGTAATAGTAGTAGCAGTAGTTCATAGCTAGTAGTGGTCAGCAGTAGCCAGTAGCAGTAGGTTAGTAGTAGTAGTAGTAGTAGTAGTAGTAGTAGTAGTCGAGTAAGTAGTAGTAGTAGTCGTAGTCGTAGTAGTAGTAGTAGTGTAGTAGTAGTCGTAGTAGTAGTAGAGTAGGAGTTGGTGTAGGTAGTAGTAGTAGTGTAGTAATAGTAGAAGAAGTAGTAGTTGTAGAGGAAGTAGTTGTAGCACTACTTGCAGAAGTAGTAGGAGCAGCAGCAGCAGTTATCATTGTTGTTGTAGTAGTACTAATAATAGTAATAGTAGTAGTAATAGTTGTAGTAGTAATAGCAGGATCTCGAGTTGGAGTTGTAGTAGGAATAACAACAACAGGTGTTGTAGTAGTAGTAGTAGCAGTAGTCACAGTAGTAGTAGTAGTAGCTGCCATAGCATTAGTTGTAGTAGCTGGAGTGGTAGGAGTATCAGTACTAGGAGTAATAGTAGTAGCCATGGTAGAAGTAGCAGTAGTGGATATTGTGGTAATAGTAGTAGTAGTAGTAGAAATAGTAGTTGTGCTAGTTGGAGGAGCAGTAGTAGCAGCAGTAGTTGTTGTTGTTGTAGTAGTATCAATAGTAGTTGTGGGAGTAGTAACAGTCGTAGCAGTAGTTGTACTAGTTGTATAGGTAGTAGTTGTACTAGTAGTAGAAGTGGTAGTCAGAGTAGTCGTAGTAATTGTAGCAGTAGTAGTAGTGGAAGCAGTAGTTGTAGTAGTTGCAGTAGTAATAGAAATGGTAGTAGTAGTTATAGTTGTAACAGTAGGAGCAGTAGTAGTTGGGGTAGCAACAGTAGCAGTTGTTGTTGTAGTAATAGTAAAAGTTGTATCTATTATAGTTGTAGCAGAAGGAGTAGTAGTAGTAGAAGTAGTTGCAGTAGTAGTAGTAGTTGTTGTTGCAGAAGCAGTTGTAGCAATAGTAGTAATAGCGATAGTAGTAGTAGGAGATGTTTTACTACTTGTACTATTAGCAGTTGTAGTATTATTTGTAGTAAGAGTAGTGGTTGTGGGAGCTGTAGTAGCAGTAGTAGTTGTTGTTGTAGTAGTAGTGTAGTAATAGTAGCAGCAGCAGTAGTCGTAGATGCAGTACTAGAAGTAGCAGTTGTAGTAGTCGAAGCAGCAGCAGCAGTAGTTATAGTTGTAGTGGTAGTAGTTGTTGTGGTAGTAGTAGTAGTTATTGTGGTAGTAAGAGGAGCAGTAGTAGCAGTAGTAGTAGTTGTTGTTGTAGAAATAGCAGCAACAGTTGCAGTAATGGCTGTAGTAGTAGTTGTTGTTGTGGTAGTAGTAGAAGTAGGAGGAGTAGTAGTTGTTGTAGCAGCAGCAGTAGTAGAAGTAGTAGCAGTAGTAGTTGTATTACTAGTTGAAGTAGTAGTAGTAGCAACACTAGTAGTAGTAGTAGTAGTAGGCGGAGTACTAGTAGTAGTAGTACGAGAAGTTTTAGTAGTTGTAGTAGTAGGGGCAGTAGGTGGAGTAGTAGTAGGTGGAGCAGTAGTTGTAGTACTAGTAATAGTTGTAACAGTTGTTGCTGTAGTAGTAGTTGTAGTAGCAGATTATTTGTAGAAGTACTAGTAGTAGTTCTAGTTGTAGTAGGGGTAGTAGTAGTTTCAGTAGCAGAAGAAGTAGTAGTAGTAGCTGCAGTGGTTGTAATAGTAGGTGGAGGAGTAGTAGTAGTAATAGTAGTAGTTGTTATTGTTGTAGTAGTAGTTGTTCTAGCAGTAGTAATCATAGTAGTAGTAGTAAGTGTTGTAGTAGTAGTAGAAGCAGTAGCAGCAATAGTAGCTGTAGAACTTGGATTAGGAGTAGTTGTAGTAGTAGAAATAGAAGTAGTAGCAGAAGTAGCAGTAGTAGTACTAGTAGTAATAGTAGCTGAAGGAGTAGTTGCAGTAGCAGTTGGAGTGGTAGTTGTAGTAGTGAGAGTAGTAGTAGTAGAAGTAGAAGTAGTAGTAGTAGTAGTGGTAGTAGTAGTAGTGGTAGAAGTTGTTGTTATAGCTATAGTAGTCGTAATATTAGGAGGAGGAGGAACAGTAGTAGCCGTAGGAGTAGTAGTAGTAGTGGTAGTAGTTGTAGTAGTATTGTTATTTGTAGTAATAGTAGTAGTCGAAGTAGTAGTAGTATTAGTAGTAGTTGCTGTGGAAGTAGTGTAGTAACAGTAGCAGTAGTAGTAGTATTAGAGGTTGTAGTAGAAGTAGTAGTTGCAGTAATGGCAGTAGTAGTAGTAGTAGTAGTAGTAGTTGTAGTAGTAGTAGTGGTAGTAGGAGAAGTTTTAGTAGTTGTAGTAGTAGGGGCAGTAGGTGGAGAAGTAGTAGGTGGAGCTGTAGTGGTAGTACTGGTAATAGCTGTAATAGTTGTTGTTGTAGCAGTAGTTGTAGTAGCACATTGTTTGTAGAAGTACTAGTAGTAGTTTTAGTAGTAGTAGGGGTAGTAGTAGTTTCAGTAGCAGAAGAAGTAGTAGTAGTAGCTGCAGTGGTTGTAATAGTAGGTGGAGGAGTAGTAGTAGTAATAGTAGTAGTTGTTGTTGTAGTAGTAGCAGTTGTTGTAGCAGTAGTAGTCACAGTAGCAGTTGTAGGTGTTGGAGTTGTAGTAGAAGCAGTAGCAGCAGTAGTAGTAGTAGTAGAAGTAGGAGTAGGAGTAGTTGTAGTTGTGGAAATAGAAGTAGTAGCAGAAGTAGCAGTAGTAGTACTGGTAGTAAAAGTAGCAGTAGCAATTGGAGTAGTAGTTGTAGTAGTTAGAGTAGTAGTAGTAGTAGAAGTAGAGTAGTAGTAGTAGTAGTAGTAGTGGTAGTAGTAGTAGTGGTAGAAGTTGTTGCTGTAGCTATAGTAGTAGCAATATTAGGAGGAGGATTAGTAGTAGTAGCCGTAGGAGTAGTAGTAGTACTGGTAGTAGTTTTGGTTGTATTATTATTTGTAGTAATAGTAGTAGTTGTCGAAGTAGTAGTAGTATTAGTAGTAGTTGTTGTGGAAGTAGTGTAGTAACAATAGCAGTAGTAGTAGTATTAGAGGTTGTAGTAGAAGTAGTAGTTGCAATAATGGAGTAGTCGTAGTCGTAGTAGTTGTCGCAATTGTTGTAGTTATAAAAGTAGTTGTAGTAGGAGATGTGGGAGTAGCAGTCGTAGTAGTAAACGTTGTAGTAGGAGAAGTAGTAGTTGTTGTAGTAATTGGAGTAGTAGTAGTAGTAGTAGCACTCATAGTAGTAGTAGTAATAGGAATAGTAGTAGAAGCTGTGGTAGTAATAGTAGTAGTCATTGTAAAAGTAGTAGTAGTAATTGTAGCGGAGGTAGCAGTAGTAGTAGTTGCTGTTCTAAAAGCATTAGTAGCAATAGTATTAGTAGTAGTGACAGTAGCAATAGCAATATTAGTTGTAGTAGTAGTAGCAGTAGTACTCGAAGTGGGAGTAGTATGCGTAGTAGTAGTAGCAGTATCAACAATAGTAGTAGTAGTAGTATTTATAGTTGTTTTAACAGTAGTAATTGTAGTTGGGGTAACAGTAGTGGTAGTAGTAGTACTATTAGTCAAAGTGGCAGAAGTTGTAGTTGGATTAGTTTTTGTAGGTATAGGAGTAGTTGTAGCAGTAGTAGTTGTGGTAGGAGTAGTAGTAGTAGTAGGAATAGTAGTTGTAGTAGCAGTAGCAACAGCAGTAGTAGTAGTAGTAGTAGTAGTTGCAGTAGCAGTAGCAATAGCAGTAGCAGCAGCAGCAGTAGTAGTAGTAGTAGTTACAATAGCAGTAGCAATAGCAGTAACAGTAGAGGTAATAGTAGTAATTACAACAATAGTAGCAGCAGGTGAAGTAATATGAGTAGTAGTAGAATTTGTGGTAGTAGTAGTAGTAGTAGTAGTAGTAGTAGTAGTAGTAGTGGAATATATTGTAGTAGTTGTTGTAATTGGAGTAGTTGTGGTAGTTGTAGTAGTTGTAGGAGTAGCTGTAGCAGTTGTTGTAGGAGCGGCAGTAGCTGTACTAATAGTACCAGTAATAGTAGCAGTTGTAGTAGTAGTGAAAGTAGTAGTAATAGTAGCAGCAGCAACAACAATAGTAGTAGTAGTAGTACTTATTGTAGTTGCAATATCAGAAATAGTAGCAGTAGTAGTAGCAGTAATACTAGCAGCAGCACTAGCAGTAGCAATAGTAGCAGCAGTAGTAGTATTAGGAATAGTAGTTGCAGTAGCAGCAGTAGCCGTTGAAGCTATAGTAGTAGTAGAAGTTATGGTTGCAGTGGCAATAGTAGCAGTGGCAGTAGTAGCATTGGTAGTGGCAGTAGTAGTAGTAGTTATCGGAGTAGCAGTAGTTGCAGTAGTAGCAGCAGTTGTTGTAGTAGTTGTAATAATAGTAGTAGTAGTAGTAGTAGTAGTAGTAGTAGTAGTAGTAGTAGTAGTAGCAGGAGTAGTAGTAGTAGTAGGGGTAGTTATCGTAATAGTAGCAGTAGTAGTATTAGCAATAGAAGTAAGAGTAGAAATAGTAGAAGTCTCGGTAGCTGTTGTAATTGTAGCTGTAGTAGTAGTAGTAGTAGTTACAGTTGCAGTAGTAGTAGCTGCAGGTGTAGGAGTAGTAGTGGCAATTGTAAGAGTGGTTGTAGTAGTAGTAGCAATAGTAGTAGTTGGAGAAGTTGTGGTAGTAGCGATACCAGTAGTATTGGTAGTCACAGTAGTTGAAGGAGGAGGAGCAGCAATAGCAGTAGCAGCGGTAGTAGCAGTAGCTGTAGTAGCAGTAGTAGTAGCAGCAGAAGTAGTGGTAATAGTGGTAGTAGTATTTGTCGTAGTAGTAGTAGTAGTAATGCTAGTAATAGTAGTGGTTGTTGTAGAAATACTAGGAGTAGTAGTAACAAAAGCTATAGTAGTGGTATTAGTACTAGTGGCAAAAGTAGAAGGATTAGAAGTAGTAGTAGTGGTAGTTGTAGTAGTAGTAGTAGCTCTAGCCGTAGTAGTAGCAGTAGTAGCATGAGCAGTAGTAGCAATTGTAGCAGAGTTGTAGTAGTAGTAGTAGCAATAGGAGAAGCAATTGTAGGAGTAGCAGTAGCGCTAGTCGCGATAGTTGTAGTAGTAGGAGCAATAGTTGTTGTGGTAGTAGTAGTAGTCAAAGTAGCAGTGGCAGCAGTAGCAATACTACTAGTAGTTGTTGTTGGAGTAATAGTAGTAGTAGCTGTAGCAGTTGTAGTAGTAGTTGTTGTTGTTGAAGTAGTACTTGTAGGAGTAGTCGCGGCAGTTGTACTAGCATTTGTAGTAGTAGCAATACTAGGACTAGGAATAGAGATATTCTTAGTAGTAGTAGCATTCGTAGTTGCAGTAGGAGTAGTAGTTAAAGCAGGTGTAGTAGTCGTAGCAATAGTTGTTGTTGTTGTTCTTGTTGTTGTAGTAGTAGTAGTACAAGTAGTAGTTATAGTAGTAGTAGTAGTAGTAGTTGTTGTTGTTGTAGCAGTAGTAGTAGTAGTAGTAGTAGTAGGAGAAGTAGTTGTAATAGTTGTAGTAATAGTTGTAATAATAGTTGTAGTAGTAGTATTAGTAGTAGTAGTATTGTACTATTGTAGTGTAGTAGTATTAGTAGTAGAATAGTAGTAAGTAGTAGTAATAGTAGTAGTAGTAGTAGTAGTAGTAGTAGTAGTAGTAGTAGTAGTAGTAGTAGTAGTAGTAGTAGTAGTAGTAGTAGTAGTAGGGGTATTAGTAGTATAGTAGTAGCAATAGCAGTAGCAGCAGTAGCAGAAGTAGCTATAGCAACAGCAGCAGCAGTAGTAGTTATTGTTCTTGTAGCAGTAGTGGCATTCGCAGTCGTAGTAGTAGTAGTAGAATTAGAAGTAATAGTATGAGTAGTATTAGTAATTATAGTAGCAGTAGTAGTAGTAGTAGCAATAGTAGCAGTAGGAGTAGTAGTAGTTGTTGTAGTAGCAATATTAGTAGGAGTAGTAGTAGTAATAGTATTTGTTGTACTCGTAGCCGAAGTAGTAGTAGTAGTAGTAGTAGGAGTTGGAGTGGGAGAAGTAGTAGGAATAGTAGTAGTTAAAATAGTGGTAGTAGTAGTTGTTGTAGTAGTTGTTGTTGTAGTAGTTGTTATTTTAGTAGTTGTATTAGTAGTCGTAATTGAAGTAGTAGTTGTTGGAGTAGTAGTAGTAGTAATAGGAGTTGGAGTAGTAGTGCTTGTAGCAGTAGAAGTAGTATTGGTAGGAGTAGAACTAGTAGTAGTAGTTGGAGAAGGAATTGTTGTTGTGGTAGTAGTAGTATTAGTAGTAGTAGTAGTAGTATTAGTAGTAATAGCAGTAGGAGAAGGAGTAGTAGTCGAAGTAGTAGTAGTAGCATCAGTAGTAGTTGTTGTTCTAGTAATAGTAGTAGTGGTGGTGGTAATAGAAGTAGTAGTAATAGTAATGGTAGTAGCAGTAGTAATAATAGTAGCAGTGGTAGTAGTAATAGTAGGAGTAGTAGTAATAACAGTAACAGTAGCCGTTGTCGTAGAAGTAATTGTAGTTGTATTAGTGTTTATAGTAGAAGTAGTAGTAGAAGCTGTACAGTAGTAGTATTATTCGTGGTAATAGTAGCAGAAGTGCTAGTAGTACTTGTAGTGGAGGTGGTAGTAGTAGTAAGACTAGTAGTACTAAGACCAATAGTAGTATTTGAAGTAGTCGTAGTAGGAGTAGCAATAGAAGTAGCAGCAGCTGCTATAGCTGTAGCAATAGTAGAAGTTGTAGTCGCAACAACAACAGTAGCAGGATTACGAGTAGCTGTAGTAGAAGCAGAAGTAGTGGTAGTAGTAGCAAGAGTAGGAATAGGTGTAGAAGTAGTAATAATAGTAACAGTAGAAGTGATAGTAGAAGTAGTAGGAGTAGGAGAATTGGTTGTAGTGGTTGGCGTAGGAATAGTAGTAGTAGTAGCCCAAGTAGGAGTAGTAGTAGTTGTCATTCTGCTACTTCTACTAGTACTACTACTACTACTGCAAGTACTACTGCTACTAGAACCAATGCTACTTTCGCTACTACTACAACAGCTACTGTTGCTGCTGCTACTTCCGCTACTACTACTATCGCTACTATTACAGCTACTACTGTTACTACTTCCACTACTTTGGCTACTATTGCTACTACTTCCATGCCTACTGCTACTATTGCTGCAACTACAACTGCAACAATTGCTATTGCTTCTAGTGCCACTATTATTACTTATACAATCGCTACTACTGCTACTACTACAACTTCTACTACTACTATTACTACTGCTATGCTACTAATAGTTATATAGCTACTACTAATACTAGTACTGCTACTACTAATTCTACTATTTCTACAATTGTTAATGCTAGTGATACTACTATGGATACAATTACAACTACTACTCCCACAACAACAACAACAACAACAACTACTACTACTCCATCTCATCCTACTATTATTGTTGTTACTACAACTACAACTACTACTACTGCTACTACTACTGTGACTACTACTACCACCACTACTACTACAACAATAACTACTGCTACTACTATTACTATAGCTACTGCTACTACTACTCCTACTACTGCTGCTGCTACAGCTCCTACTACTGCAACAGCTACAACTACAACTACTACGACTAGTGCTACTGCTACTACTATTGCAAATACTACTGCCACTACTACAACTTGTACAACTACTGCTACTACTACAACTTGTACAACTACTGCTACTACTATAGCTACTACTACTACAAATACTAATACAACAACTACTACAGCTACTACTGGTATTACTACTGTTACGACCACTACTACTGCTACCACTGCTACGTCTACAACTTCTCCTACTACTCTCACTATTATTACTACTACTACAACTACTACAACTACTACAACTACTACAACTAATACAATAACTACTACTACTTCTGCTAGTGAGCATGCTACTACAACTATACTACTATAATACTACTATTACTAATACTACTACAACTGATACTAATAGAATTACTACTACTACAACAACTACGACCACTACCACTACTTCTACTGCAACTCCTGATACTACCTCTACTACTGCTACAACTTCTACAATAACTACTACAACTATTGCTACGACTACTGCTACTATTGCTACTAGTTTTACTACTACTACTATTACTGCTACGACGACTATCGCTACTGCTACTACTACTGCTACTATAGCTATTTATGCTACTACTACTATTGTTGTCACTACCACTACTACTACCACTACAATTGCTACTACTACTACTAGAACTACTATACTACTACTTCAACTCCTACTACTCCTGCTTCTCTGGCATGTATTCCTACTACTACTCTGACTCCTACTACTTCTACTACTACTAGTACTACTACTAATGCAACTACTTTCACCATTATTAATACTACTTCTCCTTCTGCTGCTACTACTACTCCTCCTCTTCCTATTACCACTGCTACTGCTACTATGACTACTATTACTTCTATTATTACTACTACTAATAATAATACAATTACTACTATTATTACCTCTACTACTACCACAACAACAACAACTACTACTACTACTGATACTACTGCTACTACAACAACTGCAACTACACCTACTACTATTACTACGACTACTACTGCTCCTATTACTACTACTACTACCACTCCTATTTCTACTACTAATATTGTTGCTTCAGCTACCACGATTACTACTGCTACTTTGACTACTACTACTTCTACTCCAACAACTACAACCACCGCTGCTGCTACTTATACTACTACTACTACTACTACTACTACTACTACTACTACTACTACTACTACTACTAGTATTGCTACAATTACAGTTGCTACTACAATTATTACTACTACTGCTACTACTATTGTTGCCTCTCTTGCTATTGCTGCTACCGTTACGGTTATTACTACTACTAGTATTGAGACTACTACTACTACTACTACTGAGATTGCTACTACTACAACTACTACTATGACTGCTGGAATTGCTGCTATTGCTACTAATAATACTACTTCTTCTACTTCCCCTCCTGCTACTACTACTGGAACTACTACTACTGCTATTACTGTTACGACTACTACTGCTACTACTACAGCTGCTGCTGCTGCTTCTATTAGTACTGCTACTACTATAACTACTACTACTACTACTACTACTACTACTTTTGCTACTACTACTGTTGCTGCTGCTATTAGTACTGCTACTACTATAGCTACTACTACTACTACTACTACTTTTGCTACTGCTACTGTTGCTGCTGCTGTTAGTACTGCTACTACTATATCTACTACTACTACTACTACTACTACTACTACTACTACTACTACTACTACTACTACTACTACTCCTACTACTACTTTTGCTACTACTACTGCCACTAGTACTAGCACTACTATTACTACTACTACTACTACTACTACTATTACTACTGCTAGTGCTACTACTCTTGCTACTACTACAACTACTACTACTTCAACTGCTACTACCACTACCAGTCCTTCTACAGCAGCTACTGCTCCTACTACTACAACTACTGTAGCTACTACTGCAAGAACTAGTGTGATTGCTACTATTTTTGCTACTACTACTGCTGTTCTACTACTACTACTAGTATTACTAGTACTACTATTGCTGCTACTACTACTACTACTACTACAGTTGCTACTATGGCTACTAGTACTACTACTCCTGCTACTACTACTACTACTATGACTACTACAACTACTGCTGCTACTACTACTGCCACTACTACTACTACAACTACTAGTGCTACTATTACTTCAACAACTACTACTATTATTACTAATAATACTGCTACTAGTACTACAACAATAACTACTACTACTACAACTACCACTACAACTACCCCAACTACCACTACTACTACTACCAATGCTAATACTTCTACTTCAACTACTACTACTACTACATACTACTACCGCTACTACTACTATTACTCCTACTCCTTATACTGATATTACTACTGCTCTTACTACAAATACTCATTCTACTACAACTTATACTACTACTCCTACTCCAACTCCTACTCCTACCACTGCACTGACAACTACACCAACTACAACTACTATAACAACTAATACTCCTATTACTATCGCTACTACTACCATTGCTACTACTGCTACAGGTACTTCTAATACTATTATTGCGATTACTACTATTATGACTGCTACTCCAATTACCACTACAACTACAACTATTACTAGTACTACTACTACTACTACAACAACAACAACAATAACTACTACTACTACTATAACTACTATTATTACTGCTGCTACTACTTCTACTGCTACGTCTATTACTAGTATTACTACTATTCTACTGCTACTACTACTACTATTGTTATTGCTGCTACTACTATTGTTGTACTAGTAGTAATAGGAGTAATAGTTATACTTATAGTAGTAGAAGTAATAGTAGTAGTAGGTGTAGTAGTTATGGTGGTAGTAGTAGTATTAGTAATAGTTGTAGTAGTAGAAGCACTAGTTGTAGTTGTAGCAGTAGGTGTCGTAGTAGCAATAGTAGTAGTTGTTGTTCTAGTATTAGTAGTAGTAGTTGTAGGAATAATACTAGGAGGTGGAGTTGGCATAGGAGTAGTAGTAGCATTAGTAGTGGTAGTACTAGTCGTCACAGTAGTAGTAGTAGTAATTATAGTAGTAGTGGTAGTAGCCATTGTAGTAGCTACAAGAGCAACAACAGTAATAGTACTAGTAGTCTAGTTGTAGTGGTAGTTGTTGTAGGAGTAGTAGGAGTAGTAGGAGTAGGAGTAGTAGTAGTAGTAGTAGTTGTTGTTGTTGTTGTTGTAGTAGTAGTAGTAGTAGTAGTAGTAGTAGAAGTCATAGCGGTAGGAATAGTAGCAGTAGTAGTATGTGTAGTAGTAGTAGTCTTAGTTGGTGTAGCAGAAGCATTCAGTGTTGTAGTTGTGGTAGTAGCATTAGTAAGAGTAGTAGTTGTCATAGTAGTATTAGTAGTAGTAGTTGGAGTAGTAACAATAGTAGTAGTATTAGTAAAAGAAGTAGTAGTAGTAGTACTAGTAGTAGCAGAAGTAGTAGTAGTACTAGTAGTAGCAGAAGTAATAGTAGTACTAGTAGTAGTACTAGTAGTAGTAGAAGTAGAAGTAGTAATAGTACTACCAGTAGTAGTAGTAGTAGTAGAAGTAGTACAACAGGAGCAGCAATAGCAGTAGTAGTAGTAATAGTCGTAGTTGTCATAGTAGTAGCAGTGGTAGCAGTAGTTGCAGTCATAGTTGTAGTAGCAACAGTAGTAGTAGTAATAATCGTAGTAGTAGTATCAGCAGTATTAGTAGAAGTAGTAGTAGTAGTAGGTGCAGTAGTAGTTGCAGAGGTAGTACTTGGAGTGGTAGCCGTAATAATATTATGAGTAGTAGTAGTAGTATTAGTAGCAAAAATAGTAGTAGTAAAAGTGGTAATAGCAGTAGTTGTTGAATTAGTAAAAGTAGTAGTATTAGTAGCTGTACTAGCAGTAGTCGTAGTAGCTGTAGTAGTAGTATTAGTGGGAACAATAGTAGTAGTAATAGTTATTGTAGTAGTAGTAGTAGAAGTTGGAGAAGAAGAGCAACAGCAGCAGCAGTAGCAGTAGTAGTACTTATAGTGGTAGCAATAGTAGTTGTAGCTATAGTAGTAGAAGCAGTAGGAGTAGGAGTAGTAGTAGCAGAAGTAGTAGTTAGTAGAAGCAACAATAATATTAGTAATAGTAGCTATAGTAGTGCCAGTAGTAGTAGTAACAGTAGCAGAAGTAGTTGCTGTCAAAGTAGTAGTAGTAGTAGTGGTAGTTGTTGAAGTAGTAGAAGTATTAGTTCTTGTTGTAGTAGTAGGCAAAGTTATAGTAGTAGTAGTAGTGGTGGTAGTAGCACAAGTAATAGTTGCTGTAGTAGTAGCAGTAGTAGCAGCCATAGTAATGGAAGTTGTAGCAGTAGTAGTAGTTGTAGTCGTAGTAGTATCAGTCGTAGCTGTAGTGGCAATAGTAGTAGTAGTAGTAGCAGTAGCTGTAATAGTAGAAGCAGCAGTAGTAGTAGTAGTAGTGGTAGAAGTAGCATTAACAGTAGTAGTAGTAGCAGTAGCTGTAATAGTATGAGAAGTAGTTGGACTAGCAATAGCAGTTGTAGTAGCTGTAGTTGTAGTTGTGGTAGTAGTTGTAGTAGCTGTAGTAGTAGTAGCAGCAGCAGCAGTAATAGTAGTAGTAGTAGTTGCAGCAGTAGTAGCAATAGCAGTAGTAGCAATAGCAGTAGTAGCTCTAGGAGTAGTGGAAGTAGTGGTACTAACAGTAGTATTAGTAGTAACAGTAGTAGGCATGGTGGCAGTAGTTGTTATTGTAGTAGTTGTTGTTGTAGTAGGAGTAGCTGTAGTTGTAGTCGTGGTAGTAGTAGTTGTTGTTGTTGTTGTAGAAGCAGTTGTTGCTGTAGCAATAGTAGTTGCAAAAGAAGTAGAAGTTATGGAAAAACTAGTAATAATTATAGCAGCACTAGTAGTAGAAGCAATGATAATAGTGGGAGAAGGGGTAGTAGTATTAGTAGTCGTAGTAGTATTAGTAGTAACAGAAGTAGTAGTTGCAATAGCAATGGTAATAGCGGTAGTAATTGTTGTGGTAGTAGGAGCCATAGTTGTCGTTGTTGTAGTAGTAGTAGTGTTAGAAGTAGTGGTAGTTGTAGTAGCCGTAGTAGTAGTAGCAACAACAGCAATGGCAGTAGTAGGAGCAGGGGTAGCATAAGTAGCAGTACTAATAGTAGAAGTTGTAATAGTAGTAGCAGAAACAGTAGTACTCGTACTCGTAGTACTAGTACTATTACTAGTACTAGCATCCATTATAGCAGTTGTAGTAGTTGTCGTACTAGTAGTCTTAGTGGTAGAAGTAGTAGTACTATTAGTAGTAGTGGTAGTAGCTGTAGTAGTAGTAGTAGTAGAAATTGTAGGAGCAGCAACAAGATTAGTAGTTGTAGAAATAGTACTAATAGTTGTAGTAGTAGAAGTAGTACTAGAAGCATTAGTTGTAGTAGCAGTAGTAGTAGATGTAGTAGTAGTTGCTACTGTAGTAGTAGTGGTCATAGCAGTTGCAATAGCACTCGCAGTATTAGCAACGGCAGCAATAGCGGTACTAGCAACAGTAGTAGTAGTGGTAGCGACAGCCGCTGTGTTTGTAGTAGTAGTACTAGTATTAGTAGTTTTAGTAACAATAAAAGCAGTAGCAATAGTAGTAGCAGGAGTAGTAGTAGTTGAAGTAGTAGTAGCAGCAATAGTAGTAGTAGCTGTAGCCATAGTAGTAGTAGTAGGAGTAGTAGTAGTTGTGATTGCAGTAGTGCTAGTACTAACAGTATTAGTAGTAGCAGTAGTAATAGCGAAAGTAGTAGTAGTTGTAGTAGGAGTAGTAGTAGTATTAGTATTAGTAGTAGTTGTAGTAGAAGTTGTGAAAGAAGAACCAAAAGTAGTAGTTGCAGTAGTAGTAGTAGTAGCAGTAGTACTAATAGTTGAGGCAGTAGTCGCAGCAAAAGCAGTCATAGTAGTGTTAGTAGCAACAACAGTAGTAGTAGTAGCAGTAGTCATAGCTATAGTAGCAGTACTAGCAGTAACAGTAGAAGTAGTAGCAATAGTTGCAGTAATAATAGCAGCAGCAACAGCAGTAGTAGTAGTAGCAATATTAATAAAGTAGTAGTAGTAGGAGGAGGAGGAGGAGAAGCAGTAGTAGTAGCAGTGGTAGCGGTGGTAGTTGGCATAGTAGCAGTTGTAGTAATACCGATAGCAATAGTAATACTACTACTACTAGTAGTAATAGTGGCAGTTGTAGTAGAGAAGTAGTAGTCGTAGTAGTAGTTGACATAGTAGTAGTAGTACTTATAGCAGTAGTAGTACAAGCAGCAGTAGTACTACTAATAGTTGCAGAAGTAGTAGCACTCGCAGTAATAGTAGTAATAGTAGCAGTAGTACTAGTAGAAACTGTATTTGTAGCAAAAATTGTAATAGTAGTAGTCGTAATAGTAGTAGTAGTCATACTAGTAGTAGCAGATGTAGTCAAAGTACTATTAGTAGGAGTTGTTGTAGGAGTAGAAGTAGAGCAGTAGTAGCAAAAATAGTAGTACCCGTAGTAGTAATAAGAGTAGTGGTAGTTGTTATAGTAGAACCAGTAGTAGTAGTAGTAGAAGAAGTAGTAGTAGTGGTTAATATTTTATTGGTAGCAACAGTATTCGGAGTAGTACTAGTAGTAGTAGCAGCAACAGCAACAGCAGTAGTAGTAGTAGTAGTATTAGTAGTAGTAGTGGTAGTTGTTGTGGTAGTAGCGGTAGTTGTGATAGTAGTAGTAGTTGTAGTAGGCATAGTAGTGCTACTAGTAGTAGGAGAACTAGTAGTAGCAGTAGTGGTTGTAGAAGTAGTAGTAGTAGACGTATTAGAAGTACGAGTAGTAGTAAAAGTAGTAGCAGTGGTAGTAATAGTATTTGTAGTAGTTATAGTAGCAGTAGTAGCAGTAATAGTAGTAGTTGCAGTAGTTTAGTTGTAGGAATAGTAGTAGTAGTAGGGGTAGAAGTAGTAGCTGGAGTAGGGGTAGTAGTAGTAGTAGGAGTAGCAGTAGCATTAATAGTAGTAATAGTAGTTGTAGTAGTAGTAGATGTAGTAGTAGTAGCAGTTGTAGTAGGTGTAGTCGTATTAGTAAAAGTAGTAGTAGTAGTAGTAGTGGTCGTGGTGATGGTGGTAGTAGTAGTAGCAATATCAGTAGTAGTAGTCGTAGAAGTAGCAGTGGTAGTTGTAGTTGAAGTTGTAGTAGTAGTAGTAGTCAAGTGGTAGTAGTAGTAGTAGTTGTAGTAGTAGTAGGAGTAGTAGTAGTTATAGTCGTAGTAGTTGTAGTAGTAGTAGTAGTAGTAATCATAGTAGTAGTAGCAATATTGGTAGTAGTAGTGGTAGTAGTAGTAGTAGTGTTAGCAGTAGGAGGAGTAGCAGCAGTTGTAGGAATAGGTGTAGGAGTAGGTGTAGTAGTTGGAGTAGTCCTCGTAGAAATAGTAGTCATAGTAGTAGTAGTAGTTGAAGTAATAGTTGTGGTAGTGGTAGTAGTAGTACTAATAGTAATAATAGTTGTAGTAGTAGTAGTAAAAATAGTAGTAGCAGTAGTTGTAGCCGCAATAGTTATATTAATAGCAGAAGTAGTTTTAGGGAGAGTAGTAGCAGTAGTAAGAGCATTAGTTGTTGTTAGTTGTACTAGTAATAGCAATTATAGTAGTAGTATTAATTGTAGTTGAAGTAGTAGTAGGAGTAGTAGTAGTAGTAGTAGCAGCAGCAGAAGTAGCTAAAGTAGTAGTAGTAGTGGAGGTAGAAGTACTAGTACTAGTAGCAGTAGTAGTAGTAGTAGCAACAGTAGTAGTAGTTGTAGCAGTAGTAGTAGTAGTAGCAGTAGAAGCCACAATAGTAGTAGTAGTAGTAGTTGTTGTTGTTGTTGTAGTAGTAGTAGTATAAACGGTAGTAGCAGTAGCAATAGTTGAATTAGTAGTAGTAGAAGAAGAAGCAGAAGTAGCAATGAGAGCTATAGTAGCAATAATAGTAGCAGTAGCAATGGTACTAGTAGTATTAGTAGTAGCTGTAAAAGCAGCAGCAGTAGTAGTCATCGTAGTAGTTGCAGTAGTAATAGTAGTAGAAGAAATTGTAGCTGAAGTTGTAACAGTAGTAGTAGTACTAAGAATAGCAGCAGTAGCAGCAATTTCAGTTGTTGTAGTAGTAGTAGTTGAAGTAGTTGTAGTAGTTGTTGTAGTAGTAGAATTAGTAGTCCTAGTAGTTGCTGTAGTTGCTGTTTAATTAGAATAAGTAGTACCAGTAGTAGTAGTTGCAGTATTAGCAGTTGCAAAAGTAGTAGAAGTAGTAGTAGTGAAATTATTAGAAGTAGTAGTCATAGTTGTAGCAGTAGTAGTGGTAGCAGAAGTAGCAGCAGTAGTAGTAGTAGCAGTTGTAGTAGTTGTAGGAGAAGTGTAGCAGTAGCACTCGTAGCAACAACACTAGTAGCAACACCTACTGCCACAGAAGCAGTAGTAGTAGAAGTAGCAGTAGTTGTCGTAGTAGCAGTGGGATTAGTTGTTGTTGTTGTAGGTGTAGTAGTAGCAGCAGTAGAAGTAGTTGTAGCAGTACCACTAGTACTAGCAGTTCTAGCAAAAGTAGCAGTTGTAATAGTAGTAATAGTAGTAATAATACTATTAGTAGCAGTAGAAGCTATAGTAGCAGTAGTTGTAGTAGAAGTAGTAGTAATAGTATTAGTAGTAATTATTGTAGTAGTAGTATTAGAAGCAGTGGTTGTAGCAATAGTATCAGTAATAGTAGTAGTTGTAGTAGTAGTAGTAATTTTAGTTATAGTAGTAGTAGAAGTAGTAGTAGGGGCAGCAGTAGTAGTTGGAGAAGGGGTAGTAGTAGTAGTAGGAGTAGTAGTAGTGGTGGTAGTAGTAGTAGTTGTTGTAGTAGGTGTAGTAGTAGTGGTAGTAACTTTAGTGGTAATAGTAGTAGCAGTAGCAGTAGGAGTGGTAGTAGTAGTAGTAGTAGTAGCAATATCGGTATTAGTAGTGGTAGAAGTAGCAGTGGTAGTTGTAGTCAAATTTATAGTAGTAGTAGTAGTCATAATAGTAGTAGTTGTAGTAGTAGTGGTAGTAGGAGTAGTTGTAGTGGTGGTAGTTGTAGTAGTAGTAGTTGTAGTAGTTGTAATAGTGGTAGTAGTAGTAGGAATATCAGTAGTAGTAGTGTTAATAGAAATTTTAGTAGAAGTAGTAGCACTATTAGTTATTGTTGTAGTAGGAATAGGTGTAGGAGTAGAAGTAGTAGTTGTAGTCCCAGTAGGAGTAGTAATCATAGTAGCAGTAGTAGTGCAGTGCCAATAGTAGTAATAGTGAAGTAATAGTTGCAGTAGTATTAGTAGTAACACTAATAGTTATAGTAGTAATAGTAATAGTTGTAGTAGTAGAAGTAGTTGTAGTAGTACCAATAGTAGTAGTTGTAGTAGTAACTGCAGCAGTTGTAAAAATAGTAGAAGTAGTTGTTCGGAGAGTAGTAGCAGTAGTAAAAGCAGTAGTAGTCGCAAGTTGTAGTAGTAGTATTAGTAGTAGTTTAAGGTGTAGTTGGAGTAGTAGTAGTTGTTGTTGTTATTGTTGTAGCAGTAGGAGTGGCTATAGAAGTACTAGTAGTAGCAGCAGTAGTAGTAGTTGCCGCAAAAGTAGTAGTAGTGGAAGCCGCAGTAGTAGTAGTAGTAGTAGTAGTAGCAGCAACACTAGTAGTAGTATAAGTAGTAGCATTAGCAGTAGTAGCAGTACCATAGTAGTAGTAGTAGTAGTATTAGCAATAGTAGTAGTAGTTGTAACAGTAGAAGCAGAAGTAGCAATGAGAGTTGTAATATCAATAATAGTCGTAGCAGAAGTAGTCGTAGAAAAAGCAATAGAAGTTCTAGTAGTAATATTCATAATAGTAGTGGTAGTAGCAGTTGTAGTGGAATTAGTAGTAGTAGTAGCACTAACAGTAGTTGTAGTAGCAGTAGCTGTAGCAGAAGTAGTGGCTACAGGAGTAGTGGTAGTGGTAGTTGTAGTAGTAGTTGTAATTATAGAAATAGTAGTAGTAGTAGTAGTAGTGGAAGTAGTAGTACTAGCAGTAGTAATTTTAGTCGCAGTCAAATTAGGGATAGCAGTTGTAGCAGCAGTAGCAATAATACTAGTAGTAGTAGTAGCTATTGTTGTTGTTGCAACAGTAGCCGTAGTAGCAATAGTAGTAGAAGTAATCATAGTAGCAATAGTTGTTGTATCAGTAGTAGTTGTTGTGGTAGTAGTAGCAGTAGTAACCATAGTAGTAGTAGTTGTTGTAGCAGTGATCGTAGTAGTAGTAGCAGCAGCAATTGTAGTAGTAGTAGTAGTAATGAAACTAAAAGTAGTAGTAGTAGTAGTAGTAGTAGTAGTAGCAGCAGCAGTATTAGTAGTAGTACTTGTACTAGTTGTAGTAACACTAGTAGTAGCAGCAGTAGTAGTAGCGCCAGTAGTATTAATTGGAGTAGCTGCAATGGTAATTTGAGTAAGAGAAGTAGTAGTAGTAGCAGAAGTAGTAGCAACAGTGGTTGTAGTATTAGTAGTTGTTGTAGTAGTTATAGCAGTAGTAACAGCAGCAATTGTAGTAGAAGCAGTCATAGTAGCAACTGTAGTAGTAGCAGCAGTTGTAGCAGCTACTGCAGTAGTAGAAGTGGTAGTAGTAATAGTAGTAGTTGTTGTAATAGTAGTAGTAGCAGTAGTAGTAATAGTAGTAGTAATAGTAGTAGTAGTAGTAGCAATTGTATTAGCAGCAATAATAGTAGTATTAGTAGTAGTAGTAGTGGCAGTAGTAGTAATGGTAGTAGTCATAGTAGTTGGCGAAGTCGCAGTAGTAATAGCAGTAGTAGCAGTGGTGGTGGTAGTAGTAGTAGTAGTATTAATAGAAAAAGTTGTAGCAGCAGAAATAGTAGTAGTAACAGTTGTAGCAATGGTAGTGGTAGTAGTCGTAGTAGTAGTAGCAACAGTAGCAGTAGTAGCCGTAGTAGGTGTATAGTAGTAATAGTTGTGGTAGCAGTAGTACCGACAATAGAGATGATAGCAGTAGTAGCAGTAGTAACAACCGTAGTAGCAGCAGTAGTAGTTTCAGTAATTGGAGTACTAGCAGTAGTAGTTGTAGCAGTCGTTGTAGTAGTGGTAGTAGCAATGGTAGCAGTAGTGATAGTTATAGCAGTAGTTGCAATAGCAATAGTAGTAGCAATAGTAGCAACAGTCGTACTAGTAATAGTAGCAGTATAAGTAGCTGTTGTGTTAGTACTAGTAGTAGTAGTAGTAGTAATAGTAGCAGTAGTAGTAGAAATAATAGTTTTAGTAGCAGCAGCAGTAATAGCAGCAATAGTAGTAGTAGTAGTGGTAGTACTAGTGGAAGAAGTAGCAGCAGTATCCGTAGTTGTACTACTAATAGTAGTAGCAGTAGTAGTAGGAGAAGTAGTTGTAGTTGTTGTAGTAGTAGTAGTAATAGTAGGAGAAGAAGTCATAGTAGTAGCTGTAGCAGTAGTTGTTATAGTAGTTGTAGAAGTAGCAGTCGTAGTAGTAGTTGTTATAGTAGTTGTAGTGGTTGTAGTACTAGTGGCATTAGTGGTAGTAGCAATAGCTGTAGCAGTAGTAGTAGAAGGAGGAGGAGGAGTAGCAACAGTGCTAGTAGCAGTAGCAATAGTAGCAGTAGTAGTAATAATAGCACCAGTAATAGTACTAGTAGTAGTAGGAGGAGGAGTAGTAAAAATAGTACTACCAGCATTTGCAGTAGTAGCAGCAGTAGTCGTGGTACTAGTAGTAGAAGTAGTAGCAGCAGGAGTAGTTGTAGTAGTCGTGGTACTAGTCGTAGTAGAAGAAGAAGTCGTAGTAGTAGTATTTGTAATTGTAGTAATAGTGGGAGAAGAAGTCATAGTAGTAGCAGTAGTAGTTGCTGTATAAGTTTTGATAGTAGTAGTAGTTATAGTAGTAGTAGTAGAAGTAGCAGTAGTTATTACAGTAGTTGTAGAAGTAGCCATAGTAGCAGTGGTTGTTATAGTAGTCGTAGTGGTCCTAGTACTAGTTGCATTTGTAGTAGTACCAAAAGTTGTAGTTGTAGAAGTCGTAGTACCAGTAGTTGCAGTTGAAGTAGCAGCAGTAGTAGTAGTTGGAGTATCAGCAGTAGCAGGAGAGGTTTTACTAGTAGTTGCAGTACCAGGCGCTATAGTGGTAGTGGTAGCGGTAGTACAAGTAGTTGGAGCAGGAGTAGTAGTTGTAGTAGTTGCTGTAGCAATGGGAGTATTAGTAGCATCAATTGAAGTAGTAGTAGTAGGAGTAATAGTAGTTGTTGTAGGAGCAGTATTATTAGGAGTAGTAGTTGTAATAGCGGTAGCTGAAGTAGTAGTAGTCACAATAGTAGCTGGAGTATGATTACTAAAAATAATAGTAGTTGTAGTAGTCGTAGTAATAGGGGTACTAGTAGTAGTTACCGTACTGGTAGCAGTAATAGTAGCAGCACTAGTAGTAGTAGAAGTAGTAGCAGTAGTAGCAATAGCAGAAGTAGAAATTGTAATAGTAGTAGTAGCATTAGAAGTAGGAGCAGTAGCAGTGGTATTAATAGTAATAGCAGCAGTAGTAGTCGCATTTGTGGAGGAGCAATAATACTAACACTCACCATACTACTACTACTACTCCTACGCCTACATCGACTGCCACTACTAGTCGTACTACTACTATTACTGTTACCGCTGCTAACACTACTACTAAACCTAATACTCCTACTACTACAGCTACTACTAGAACTTTTACTACTACTACTACACCTACTACTACTACTACTACTGCTACTGTTGTTGCTACGGTTATTACTACTACTACTGCTACTACTACTACTACTACTACAACAACAACTACTACTATCGTAACTACTGCTGCAACTACTACTACTATTGGTCTTACTGCTGCTACTGCTGCTACTGCTACCACTACAGCTACTACTACTACTAATGCAGCTACTAGTCTACTAGTACCACTTCTAACACTACTACTACTACAACTCCTACTACGACTACTGCGCCTAATACTACTACCACTACGACTACAACAACAACTACTACTACTATGACGACAACAACTAATACTCTTCCAATTTCTACTACTACTACTACTACTATGACGACAACTACTGCTGCAACTACTACTACTAGTACTACTATTATTAGTATTACCACTACTACTACTGCTATTGCTACTACTACTATTACTACTACTCTCCTACTAGTACTCCTACTGCTACTAATAAGACTACTACTACTACATCTAATACTACTGTTACTACGACTATTACTATTGCTACTGCTACTACTACTTCTACAGCAACTACAAGAACTATAACAACTATGACTACTACTATTCCTACTACTACCACTACTACTACTAGTACTACTATATCTACTACTATTTCCACTCCCACTGCTACTACTGCTACTACTCCTACTCCTACTACTACTACTACAATTGCAACTATTCCTACTTCTACTTCAATTCCCACTACTACTACAACTACTAGTACTGTTGCTACTGCTATTCCAACAACAACTCCAACTAGACTCCTACTACAACTCCTACTACAATAACTACTACAACTACTATTACTATTAATACTACTACCACTACTACTACGACGACTACTACTAATATTACTACTACTTCTGCTACTACTACTAATGCTAATACTACAAGAACAACTACTACTACGACCACTACTATTCCAACTACAACTACTACTGCTGCTACTACTATTAATACTACTACTCTACTATTCTAACTCTTACTACTGCAACTACTACTACTATTACTCCAACTCCTACTGCTACTACAACTACTAGTGCTGCTACTACCATTAGCTAGCAACTACAACTTCTACCACTACTCCTACTACAACCTCTACTACTACAACTATTGCTACTACTACTACTATTACAACAACAACAACAACAACTAGTACTACTACTACTACTAATCTTACTACTAGTCCAACAACTACTGCTACAACATGTACTACACTTCCAACCCCTGCTCCTCCTACAGCTACTACTACAACTCCTACCACTACCACGACAACGACTACTACAATTCCTACTCCTACTACAACTCCTACTGCTACTACAAGTACTACGGCTGCTGCTACCACTTCTCCAATAACTACATCTCTAACTACTACTCCAACTACAACTCCGACTACAACTACTTCTTTAACTACTATTACTACTGCTACTAATGCTACTGTTACTGCACATACTGCTACTATTACTAATACTACAACAACTAGTACTCCTACTACTACCGCTAATACAAATATTACTACTGCTGCTACTACAACCACTAGTACTACTACTACTACTACTAATACTACTGCAACTACTACAATAACAACTACTGCTACTACAACTACTACTACAACAACTAATTCAACTACTACTCCTACTACTACTGCTACTCCTATTGTTGCTACAACTTCTACAACTACCACAACTACTACATCTACTACTACTGCTACTACTACAATAGCTACTTCTCCTACTACTACTACTACTACTACAACAACAACTACTACCACTACTACTACTACTTCTACTACTACTACTACTACTACTACTTCTACTACTACTACTACTAAGACTACTACTACATTCCTACTAGTACAACTGCTATTGCTACTACTCCTTCCGTTAATGCTACTACTACTACTATTACAATTGTTGCTGCTACTGCTAATACCATAGCAACTAGTACTACTACTGCTACAATTTCAGCTACTATTGCTACTGCTACTATTACTTATACTACTACTACTACTATAACTACTGCTGCTGATGTTGCTGTTGCTGCTACTATTGCTCCTATTGTTGCGTCTAATAATGCTGGTACTACTACTGATCCAGCTTCTCCTGCTATTGCTACTACTGCTATTCCTAAAGCTACAACAGCTACTAGAACTTCTACTCCAGCTAATACTACTACTACTTCTACTACTGCTAGTACAGCTCCTGCTGGTCCTACAACTACTGCTGCTACTATTAGTACTACTAATGGTACTGCTACTTCTACTACTCTCACTACTACTACTACTACTACTACTTCTACTACTACTATAGCCATTGCAGCTACTACTGCTACTACTACTGCTACTACCACTACTACCAGTGCTACTACAACCACTACTGTTACTACTGCTAGCACAACAGTTGCTACAATTACTGCTGCTACTATTAGTACAACTACTATAACTATTACTATTGCTACTGCTGCTGCAACGACTACAACTACTACTACTACTGCTGCTACTACTACTACTGCTACAACTACCACTGCCACTACTGTTGTGGCTACTGCTGCACTACCACTACTACTTGTTCTACTACTATACTACTGTTGTCATTGCTGCTACTACTACTTCTCCTACTAGGACAACTATTGCTACTACTGCATCTACTACTACAACTACAACAATAACAACTACTAGTACTAGTACTACTACTTGTAATACTACTACTACTACTACTGCTGCTGCTGCTACTACTATTGCTGCTGCTGCTGCTGCAACTGCTGCTACTGCTGCTACGACAACAACAACCCGTACCACTAATCCTATTACTACTTCTACAAGTACTACGATTTATACTACTACCACTACTACTACTACTACTATTGTTGCTCCTGTTGCTACAACTACAACTAATACTGCTACAACTACTCCTACTACTACTACTACTACAACAACAACAACTACTACTACAACAACAACAACAACAACAACAACAACAACTACTACTATTACTACGACAACTACAACTAATACTACGAATGTTGCTACTACAACTCAACCTCCTACCGCTTCTACCTCTCGAACAACTACTACTACCCCAACTCCAACTACTCCAACTACTAGTACTACTACTGCTACTGCTGCTATAATAACTACAAGTACCACTACTACAACTGCCACTACTACTACTACTACTACTAGTAGTTGTACAACTTCTACTACTAGTACTATTGCTACTATTACTACTCCTACTACTTATGGTAGTACTTCTACTAATATAAACAATACTACTACTACTACTACTACTACTACTACTACTACTACTACTACTACTACTTCTAATACTAACACTCCCTACTACTTCAACTATTACTACTAGTACTACTCCAACTCCTACCACTGCTACTACTCATACTCCTACTACTACTACTACAACTACTCCATATCCTACTCTTACTCCTATTATAACTCCTACTCCTACTGTTACTAATATAACAACAACTACCACCACTACAACAACAACAACCACAACTATTATTACTATACTACTACACCAACTACTACTCCAACTACTAATAATCCTTCTACTACTACTAATACTACTACTCCTCTCACTACTACTACTACTACTACACTCCTACTATGACTATAATTATTTCTACAACTTCTACTGCTATTACTACTACTACTACTGCTACTTCTACTACTACTACTACTGCTACTTCTACTACTACTACTACTACTACTACTATTACTACTACTACTACTAGCACTATGACTATTACCACCACTACTACTACTATTACCACTACTACTACTGCTACTGCTACTTCAACTACTTGTACTAATACTAATACTACTACTACCTCTACTACTACTGCTACTGCTACGGATACTACTACTACTGTTACTACTGCTACTGCTACAGCTACTACTATTGGTACAACAACTACTACTTCTACTACTACTCCTACGACTACACCTACTCTAATTCCTACTACTACTACTACTACTACTACTACCCCCACTACTCCAACTAGTATGACACCTAGTGCTACCCTACTCCAACTCCTACAACTACAACTGCTACTACTACTACTACTACTACTACTACTACTACTACTACTACAATCGCTACTACTACAACAACTACTACAATTGGTACTACTACTACTCATACTGACACTACTACTAGTTCTACTACTACTACTGCTAGTACTACTACTTGTACTACTCCTACTACTACTGCTTCTACTACTCCTACACCAACTCCCACTCCCACAACTACTCCTACTCCAACTCCTACTACTACTACTGCTACTACTACAACACTGGTACTACAACACCACCACCACCAATTACAACGACTACTACTACTACTACTACTACTACTACTACTACTACTACTACTACTACTACTACTATTATTACTACTACTTCTAGTATAATTGCTACTACTGCTACTCCCACTACTACGACTACTAATATACTAATACTAACACTACAACAACAACTACAACTACTACTTGTAATTCTAAGACTACTCCTTCTACTACTATTGCTGCTACTGCTACTACTACGACTCCAACTGCTACTATTCCTAAAACTCCTGAAACCTCTGCTATTACCTAGTAATCCTAACACTCCTACAACTTCTATGACTACAATTCCTATGACTACTACTACTATGACACTCCTACAAGTACGATTACTACTACACTACTACTACTACTACAACTACTATTGCTGATGCTACTGCTACTATGACGACTACAACAACAACAACAACTACTACTAATACTACCACTATACTCCTACTCTACTACCACTATTGATGTTGCTGTTGCTGCTTCTAATACTAATAATACTATAATAACAACAATAGTTACTACTACTACTCCATAAAAAATTACTATTGCTGCAGGTACTATTACTACTACTACTACTCCAGCTACTACTACTACTAATACTAGAACTACTACCACTACTACTCCTGCTACTACTACTACTAATACTACTACTACAACAACAACTACTACTAATACTAATACACCCCCTACAACTACTACTATTACTAATAATACTGCTCCTCCTACTACTACTACTACAACAACTACTACTATTACTATTCCTACTCCTACTACTGCTACTACTACTATTACTCCTACAACAACTACTACTACTCTTCGTATTCCAACGCCTATTGCAACTACTACTCCTCCAACTACTACTACCCATACTCCAACTACTACAGTGCCCAGTAGGACACCTACTCCAACTACTACCACGCCAACTAAGACTCCTACTCCAACTCATACTACTACCACTGCTACTACTTCCACAACTAGTACTACAGCAACAATAACAACAACAATTACTACTACTGCCACTACTACTACAACAACTACTACTGTTACTACTACTACTATAACTACTACTACAACAACTGCTACTACTAATACAACTACAACTACTACTACTGATACAAATACTACTAATACTAAAACTACTACTACTCCCCTTACAACTACTACCACTAATACTACTACTACTCCTCCTCCTCCTACTACTAGTACTATTACTACAACTACTATTACTACTATTGTTGCTGCTATTACTACTATTACTACCACCACTAATACTTCGACTACTACTACTACTACTACATGTGTTACTACTAGTACTACTACTACTACTACTATTACTACTATTGTTGTTGCGGCTATTACTACTACTACTGCCACTACTGCTACTATTACTGCGACTACTACTGCACTACTACTACAGCTAGTACTACTACTAATGCTACCACCACCATGACTACTATTACTATTACAGTTGCGGCTACTACAACTACTACTCCTACTACTTCTCCTACTACTACAACTATTGCTAAAATTACTACTACTACTATTGCTACTACTACTTCTACTACTACATGTACAACAAGTATTACCGCTATAACTGCTACTTGTAATACTGCTACTACTACTACTACTATTGCTACTGCCGCAACTGATGTAGCTACTACTAGTACTACTATTGCTACTTTTATTCCAACTACTACTACAGCAGTTGCTACTACAACTGCTACTATGACTCCTACTATTGCTACTGCTACAACCATAACAACAACAACTACTACTCATACCACTACTACTACTACAACTACATCTACAACAGCTGCTCCTATTACTCTGATTACTATTACTACTACTATTACTATGATACTACTACTATTGCTATTGTTGCTACATATAGTAATACTAATACTGCTACTACTTCTACTGCTACTACGACTACTACTAATACTACAACAACTACGACTACTGCTGGTACAATTACGGCTACAAGGGCTACTACTTCTTTTGCTACTGCTACTCCTACTCCAGCTCCTACAACTTCTATCACTTGTACTACTCCTACAACCCCTACTCCAACTACTACCATTCTTACTACTAAAACTTCTACTACTACAACAACAACTACTAGTTCTACTATTACTACTACTGCTACTACTACTACATCTTCTACTACTTCTATTACTAGTATAATTGCTACTACCACTACTCCTACTACTATTGTTACTACTACTACTAATACTAATACTACTACTACTACCACTACTACTTCGGCTACTACTCCTACTCCTACATGAATTCCTACTACTACTACTACGGCCCCTACTCCTAGACCTAAAGCTACTACTACTAATACTGCTGCTGCTGCAAGTACCACTCGTACTCCAACTCCTACTACTACTATTGCTACTGCTATTACCACAATAACTACTACTACTATTATTACTAATACTACTACTCCTTCAACAACAACAACAATAACTACTACTACTACTACTAGTACTATAATTGCTTCTACTCCTACTATTATGACTACTCCAAGTGCAAGTGCTACTCCTATTACTACTACTACTACCACTTCTACTACTACTACTCTTTCTTCTACAACCCTGACCACTAAAACAACTACAACCCGCACTACTACATCTACTACAACTCCTACTAATACTATTGCTATGCCTACTACTACTACTACTACTTCTACTACTACTAGTACTTCTACAACTACTACTACTACAACAACAACTACTACTACTACTACTTATACTACTTCTACAACTCCTACTACAACTACAACTACTGCTACTCCTACTACTACTACTACTACTACTACTACAACAACAACAACTACTACTACTACTACCACCACCACTACCAACCACCACCACCACCACCACCACCACCACCACCACCACCACCACCACCACCACCACCACCACCACTACTACTACTACTACTATTACAACTACTACTACTAATGCTTCTATTAGTACTACTACTCCTACTACTGCTACTACAACTACTATTCCTACAGCTACAACTATTCCTACTACAACTACTATGTCGACTACTACTACTACAACTACTGCTACTGCAGCCACTACTCCTCCTATTGCCGTCGCTACTACTCCTACTCCTGCTAATACTAGTACTACTACTTCTAGTACTATGGCAACTGGCATAGCTACTACTTTTACCACTACTCTCACAACTACAACTCCAATGAGTACTCCTACTACAACTCTGACTAATACTACAATTACTACAACTACAAGTACAACTACTATTGCTACTATTGTTACTACTACTAATGCAACTACTATTGCTACAACAACTGCTACTACTACTACAACTAATACTTCCACTACTACTATTACTACTAGTACTACCACAATGAATTCTACTACTAGTAGTAATAATACTATTCCTACTTCTACAACTGCTACTACTGCTCCTAGTCGTAGTACTGCAACTACTACAACTCCTGCTATACAGAAACTCCTACTCTAACTCCTACTAGTAGTACTACAACAACTACAACTACTACTAATTTGACTACCCCTACTCCAACCTTGACTACTACTCCAACTAATGCTGCTCCTACTACTACTACAAGTACTGCAACAGCTACTAGTGCTACTACTATTGTTACTACTGCAGGTACTTACACAACTGCTAATGCTACTACTGCTACTACTACTGCTACAGCTACAGCAGCTGCTACTACTACTACTACTACTAGTATTTCTAGTAAAACAACTACTACAACTACTATAACTACTACTCCTCCTACTCCTACTACTGCCACTACTACTACTACTACTACTATAATGACAACTACCGCCATTACTATAATACTTCTCATACTACAAATACTCAAATCCCATTCCTACTACTACCCCAAACACTCCTCCTCCTCCTCCTCCTCCTCCTCCTACTACTATTAGTAGTACTACTACTACACCTACTACTACTACTGCTACTACTACTACTAGTACTCCTCATACTCCTACAACTTCAACTCCAACTACTCCTCCTCCTCCTACTACTACTACACTCCTACTATCACTACTACTACTACTACTACTACTACTACTACTACTACTACTGCTGCTGCTACAACTACTATTACCCCTACTCCCATGACTACTAGTACTCCTTCAACTACTACTACTACTACTACTAGTACTAATACATGTACTAAAAATACTCCTACTACTACAACTACTAAAACTATTACTGCTACTACTGCTGCTGGTACTACCACAACTATAACCAGTACAACTTCTATTACTACTATTGCTGCTACTGCTATTTCTACTATAACTTCTACTAATACTACTACTACTACTCCTACTACTCCTACTGCTACTGTTACTATTGCTCCTACCCCAACTCCTTCTGCTACTACTACTCCTACTACTTCTACAACCCCTACTCCAACTGCTACATCTCCTACTACTACCAATACTCCAACTCCTACTACTACAACTACTGCAACTGCTACTAATACTACTACAACTACTACAACAATAACAAAAACAATAACAACAACAACAACAACTACTACTACTACTACTACTACTACTAGTACTACCACTATTACAAGTACTACAACTACTACTATTCCTACTCTGACTTCTATTAATGCTACTACTACTAGCCCTACTACTCGTACTAGTACTACTACTACTACTAATCCAACTCCTACTGCTACTACTATTCCTACTACTACTACCCCTACTCTAACTACTACTATGCCTAGTACTACCCTTGCTCCAACTCCTACTACTACTACTACTTCTACCACTACTACAACAACAACAACAACTACTACTACAATTACTACTACTACGACTAATACTACTACTACTACTACTACTACTACTACTACTACTACTACTACTACTACTACTACTACTACTACTACTACTACTACTACTATTAATAATAATAATAATAATAATAATAATAATAATAATAATAATAATAATACGACTACAACTTCTACAACTAGTACAATTGCTACAACTACTACTCCTCCTACTACTAAAAACACTGACATTATTATTATTCCAACTACTACTAATACTAACAAACCTACTCCACCTATAACTACAACTTCTAATACTACTACTACTACTACTATTCCAATTGCTACAGCTACTCCTAACCCTCCTATAACTTCTACGACTGCATACTACTCCTAACACTCAAACAACCTCTAGGACTACGACACCTACTGCTGCTGCTACTGCTACTACTATGAAAACTACTACTACTGCTACTACTACTACTATTATGGCTACTTCTACCACTAGTACTACCTTTACTATTCATATTACTAATACTACTACTTGAACTAATACTACCACTCCAAACACTCCGACTACTATTACTACCACTACTGGTTCTGTTCTTGCTTGTACTACTATTACTGCTGCTGCTACTACTACTATTGCTTCTACTACTACTGCTGCTGCTACTCCGACTACTTGTAATACTACTACTATGACTATTATTGCTACACAACAGCTACAAAAACTATTACTAGTACTATTACTATAATGAGTTGTAGTAGGAGTAGTAGGAGTAGTAGTTTTTGTAGTAGTAGTAGTATCAATAGCAGTAGTAGTAGAGGTAGTAGTAGTAGTCGAAGCAACAGTAGTCGTTACAGTAGTAGTAGAAGCAACAACATCGATAGTAGTCATAGCAGTAGTAATAAAACTAGCTATAGGATTAGAAGTTATGGTAGGAGAAGTAGTAGTAATAGTAGTAGTGGTAGTAGTGGCTGTAGTAGTATGAGTAGTTAGAGTAGTAATAACAGTGGCAGTAGTAGTAGCAGTAGAAGCAGCAGAAGTAGCAGTTATAGTAGTTGTGGTGGTAGTAGTAGTAGCAGTAGTAGCAGCAATAGTAGTAGTAGTAGTTGTTGTTGTTGTTGTAATACTAGTAGTAGGAGTAGTTGTAGCAGTTGTAATAGTATTTGTAGGAGTAGTAATAGCAGTAGTTACTGTAGTTATAGGAGAAGTAGTAGTAGTAGTAGTAATTGCAGTAGAAGTAGTTGTTGAAGTTGTACTACTAGTAGCAATAGTAGTAAGAGTAGTAGTAGTAGTAGTAGTATTAGCAGCAGCAGCAGCAGTAGCAGCAGTAGAAGAAGGAGTAATAGTAGTAGTAGTAGCTGAAGCAGTACCAGTAGTGGCTGTTGCATCAGCAGTAGTAGTAGTCATTGTAGTAGTAGTAGTCGTTGCAGTAGCAGTGGAAGTAGAAGTGGTATTATTTGTCATTGTAGTAGTAGTGGTGGTAGCTGCAGTAATTTTACTAGTATTAGTAGTAACAGTAGTAGCGGTAGTAGTAGCAGTAGTTGCTGCAATAGCAGCAGCAGGAGTGGCAGTACTAGCAGCAGTTGCAGTTGTTGTTGTAGTAGTAGTAGTAGCAGCAGCAGCAATAGAAGTAGTAGTAGAAGTAGTAGTAGTAGTAGTAGTAGTAGTAGTAGTAGTAGTAGTAGTAGTAGTAGTAGTAGTGAGTAGTAGTAGGGGTAGTAGTAGCAGTAGTAGCAACAGTAGTAGTAGTGCTAGTAGTAGTTAGTACTAGTAGTGCTAGTAGCAGTAGAAGCAATAGTAGTAGTAGTAGCAGACATAGTAGTAGGAGTAGTAGAAGTCGGAGTAGCAAAAGTAGCAGCTATAGAAGTAGTAGTAGTTGTAGTAGAAGTAGCAGCAATAGTTAGCGGTTACGATAGTAGTAGCAACATCTGTAGTGGTAGTAATACTAGCAATTGTAACAGTAGCAGTAGTAGTAGTAGCCGCAGTAGTATTAGTAGCGGTAGTAGTAGTAGCAGTCGTAGTAGTAGTAGCAGCAGTAGTAGTTGTTGTAGTATTAGAAGTTGCAGCAGCACTCGTAGCCATGGTAGTAGTCGCAACAGCAGTCATAGCTGTAGCAGTAGAAATAATAGTAGCAACATTCGTAATAGTCGCAATAGTAGCAATAGCATTAGCGGTAGCAACAATACCAGTATTACTAGTAGAAGTAAAAGTTATTGTAGTAGTATAGTGATAGTAGTAATCGCAATAGTAGTATTAGTAGTGGTATTAGTAGCAGTCGTTGAAATAATAGTATTAGTATTAATTGTAGTAGTAGTAGTAGTAGTAATTGTAGTAGTACTATTAGTACTATTAGTCGTTTTGGTCGATGTATTACGAGTAGTAGATGCAGTAGAAGTAGTAGAAGTAATAGTAACAGTAGTAGTAGTACTAGTAGTACTAGTATTAGTAGCAGCTGAAGTAGTAGCATTAGTAGTGGCAGTAGTAGTACTGCTACTACTACAACTGCTGCCCCGACTACTACTATGGCTACGAGTGCTGCCGCGACTTCTACTACTGCTACAACTACTACTGCTACTACTACTACTATTGTTGATGCTTCCAGAACTACTACTACTAGTACTATGCTGCTACTAGTACTACTACTCCCAATATTACTACTACTGCTACTTCTACTACTGCAACTACTATTGCTACTACTATTACTACAACCACTACTACTACTGCTGCTACTACTACTTCAACTATTACTACTATTACTTCTTCTACTACTACTAGTACAACTGCTAGTACTTCAACTGCTATTACGTATGCTACTACTACAACTGCTTCAAGTACTACTACTACTACTACTACTACCGAATATATGACTACTACTGCTACTACTGCTAATACTACTACTAATACTACTTCTACTGCTACTACTACTAATACTACCTACTACGACCACTACTTCTACTTCTACTACTACTACAACTACTACTATTACAATTACTACTGCTGCAATGCTGCCACTACTGCCACTACTACTATACTTACTGTTCCTACCACAACTGCTACAATTACTACTACCACTAATACTACTCCCCCGTCTTCCTCTTCCTCTTCTTCTTCTACTAATACTACTACTCCTATTATTACTGCTAGTACTGCTGCTGCTAGTATTACTCCTACCACTTCCATTGCAAGTATTACTGCTACTACAACTTCTATTACTGCCGTTAATACTACCATTAATAATACTACTACTACTACAACTGCTGCTTCTACTGTTGTTACAACAACAACAACAAAAACAACAACAACAACTACTACTACTACTACAACTACTACTACTTCTACTAATATTATTACTCCAACTCTAACACCGACTGCTACTTCAACTCCAACTCCTACTACTACACCTACTATTACCATTAATACTAAGAGTACTACTACTGCTACCACTACCACTACTTCCACTACTACCACTACTATGACTAGTACAACAACTACTACTATTATGATAATTATTACTATTGCTACTACTACTACTATGACTAATACTACTACTGCCACGACTATTCCACTTCTACTACAACTAATAGAACTATTGCAGCTTCTACTACTATAATAATAACAACAACAACTACCACTACTACTACTACTATTACTACTACTACTACTACTACTAATACTATAAATACTACTGCTGCTACTGATATTACAACTACTACTAATTCTGCTACTACTACTATGGCTGCTGCTGCTGCTGGTTCCACTATTACTATTACTACAACAACTGCTGCTACTAGAACTACTTCTGTTATAACTACTACTACAACTCCCACTACCATTACTACAGCTACCATTATTGCTACTACTACTACTACTACAGCAGCAACAACTACTACTAGGCTGCTGCTTCTACAACTGCTACTTCTACTGCTAATACAACTACTGTCGCTACTGCCGCTACGCTACTACTACTCCTAATGCTTTTCCTACTGCTACTACTACTACTCCTACTATGACTACTACTACTACTCCTACTGCTACAACTGCTGCTGCTACTGCTGTTGTCATTGCTAGTACTACTGCTGTAGTTGACGTTGCCAATCCAACTAACCCTACTACAACTGATGCAGCTACTACTATTACTACTCTGGCTGCTGCTGCTATTGCTGCTACTACTACTACTTTTTCTACTACTACTACTTCTAATACTGCTTCTGGTTCTACTACTTCCACGGCTATCACTATTGGCCCTCCTTTTGCTACTACTACTATCGATACTACTGCTGTAACTACTCTTAGTTCTCCTACTACTATTACTACTTCTACTTTAGCTACTACTACTACTTTTACTACCACTGCTACTACTATAGCCACTACTATAAGCACTCCTACTGCAACTACTACTACTCCTACTAATACTACTACTACTACTACTAATTCTGTAGCTACGACTTCTACTACTACTACAATTACTATTACTACCACTACTACAGTTGTCACTACTACTACTACTAACACCATTACACCAATTACTACTAATACTATTACTACTACTACTACTATTGCTACAAGTACTTCTACTAATATTACTACTACTACTAGTACTACTACAACTACTACTACTATCGCAATTGCTACTACTATTGCTACAACCACTACTGCTACTACCAGTACTACTACTATTGCTACTACTACTACTACTACCACTACTACTCCTATTACTATTACTTATGTTACTACCATTACTACTCCTGTTACTACTACTAGCGTTTCTATTACTGCTACTATAACTACTATTTTTATATCTACTCCTATGACTCCTACTACTACTGCTCCTACTACTACTACTACTACTACCACTTCTCCTATTACTACCCCTACTCCTACACCAACTACTATTACAACAACAACTACTACTTCTACTAATACTTCTATTACTATTACTAGTAATACTACAACTACTACTACCGCAAGTACTTCTACCACAACAACTACAACTACTTCAACTATTACTACTACTACAACAACAACAACAACAACTACTACTACTACTACTACTAGTACCAGTACTAGTAGTACATCTACTACTGCAACATCTGCTTCTATTGTTACTACTACTACTACTACTACTACAAGTAGTACCACCACTATGACTACTACTACTACTACTACTTCTTCTACTCTTAATTCTAATACTACTACCCCTACTACTACCATAATAACTACTACTACTGCTATTGCTCCTACTTCTAGTACTACTATTAGTTCTGCTGCAACTACTATTAGTTCTACTACGACTACTACTTCTTGTACTACTACTCCACCTCCTCCTCATTGTACGACAAATATTACTTTTGCTACTACAACTACTACTTCTACTTCTGCTATTACTCTTACAACAATAACAACAACGACAACTACTACTATAGCTGCTACTCCTACAATTATGGTCACAACTTCTATTACTGCTACAACTACTGCTGTTGCTAGTACTACTGTTGTAACTACTACTACTACTACTAGTACTGCTAGTACTACTACCTCTATGACTACTACTGCTGCTACAACACTATACTACTACTATAGTCCAACTACAACTACTACTATTGCTACTGCAGCTGCTGCTGCTAATACTAATACTACTACAGTAACAACAACAACTACTACTACTACTTCAACCACAACAACTGCTGCAGCTACTACTACTACTACAACTACAACCCCAACTACTACTACTCCTACAACTCTAACTAATACTACTACTACGCCTACTACTACTACAACTTCTACTACTAGTCCAACTCCTACTGCTACTACTACACCGACTACTACTACTACAACTACTTCTGGTACTGCTACTACTACAACTACTACTACTACTCCGACTCCTACTACTACTACTACTAGTACTCCAACTACTACTACAAATCCAGCTATTATCCCTACTCCAACTCCAACTCCTCCTCCTCCTCCTACTACTACTACTGCTATAACTATAACTACTACTATTACTATATTGCTTCTCATACTACAAATACTACTACTCTGACTATTACTACTACCCCAAACTCTCCTCCTCCTCCTACTACTACTATTACTACTACTACTACTACAACAACAACTACAACTATTACTAGTCCTACTATTACTACTACTACTACTACTACTCCTCATAGTCCTACAACTTCAACTACTACTACTCCTACTACTACTACTACCACCACTACTACAATCCTACTACGACTACAACTGATACTACTACTACTACCACAACAACAACAACTACTACTACAACTACTAATACTGCTACTAGTACTACTATTACTACTACAACTGCTACTATGACTACTATAACCACTACTAGTACTACTACTATTACTACTGCTACGGCTATGTCTACTAAAACGTCTACTACTACTGCTGCTACCACTCCTACTACTGCTACTACTACTACTACTACAGCTCCTACCCTCCTTCTGCTACTACTACTTCTACTACTTCTACAACCCCTCTCCAACTGCTACAACTCCTACTACTACCACTACTCCAACTCCTACTACTACAACAACTACTATTGCTGCTGCTATAACAACAACAACTACTACTGCTACAACTACTACTATTCCTACTCTGACTTCTACTAATGCTACTACTACTACCCCAACTACTCGTACTAGTATTGCTACAACTACTCCTAATACATTCCCTACTGCTACTACAACTCCTACTACTATTACCCTTACTCCAACTATTACTATGCCTAGTACTACTCCTGCTCCAACTTGTACTACTACTACTACTACTACCACTACTACTACAAGAACAACAACAACTATTACTACTACTACTACCACCACTATAACTACTACTACTACTACTACTACTACTACAACTTCTACAACTAGTACAATTTCTACAACTACTACTCCTACTACTACAACTAAAAACACTAACACTACTGCTACTACCATTGCTACTAATACTAACACACCTACTCCTTCTATAAGTACTACTACTAATACTGCTACTACTACTGCTCCTAAATCCTAATACTGCTACTACTCCTAACCCTCCTACAACTCCTGTAACTGGATACTACTCCTAACACTCCTACAACTTCGATGACTACAACGCCTACAACTCCTGTTGCTGCTGCTACTGTGACTACTACTACTACTACTCCTATTATGACTACTTCTACAACTACTACTCCTCTTACTATTCTTACTACTACATCTACAACTTTTACTAACACTACCACTCCAAACACTCCTCCTACTACTACTTCCACTGCTAGTTCTGCAATTGCTCGTACTACTACTGCTGGTGTTGCTGCTACTGCTACTGCTATTGCACTACTAATGCTATTACTACTTCTACTACTAGTCCTGCTACTACTACTACCACTTCAACTTCTTCTAATACCACTGCAATTGCTACTACTACTACTACTACTACTAGTACTACTACTTTTACAACTTCTACTACTACTACTACAACTACTATTGCTACACAATAGCTACAACTACTACTGCTAGTACTACTACTACAAGGAGTTGTAATAGGAGTAGTAGGAGTAGTAGTTGTAGCAGTAGTAGTATTAGAAGTAGTAGTATCAGTAGCAGTTGTAGTTGAAGTAGTAGTAGTAGTCGAAGCAACAATAGTAGTTGCAGTTGCAATAGTAGTAGAAGTATTAGCATCGATATTAGTAGTGGCAGTAGTAATAAAAGTAGTAGTAGCAATAGAAGTTGTGGTAGGAGAAGTAGTAGTAGTTGTAGTGGTAGCAAAAGTAGCAGTTGTAGTACTTGTGGTAGTAGTAGTAGCAATAGTTGCAGTAGTAGGAGCAACAGTAGTAGTAGTAGTAGTTGTAGTTGTAATACTAGTACTAGTAGTTGTAGCAGTAGTAGTTGTAGTTGTAGGTAAAGTAGTAGAAGTAGTACTTACTGTAGTTGTTGGAGAAGTAGTAGTTGTTGCAGTAGAAGTAGTTGTAGAAGTTGTACTATTAGTAGAAATAGTAGTAATAGTAGTAGTAGTAGTAGTAGTAGCAGCAGCAGTAGTAGTAGCAACAGTAGTAGTAGTAGTAGCAATAGCAGAAGTACCAGAAGTAGTAGTAGGAGCCGTGGCAGTAGTAGTAGTCTTAGTAGTTGCAGCAATTGCAGCAGCAGTAGTTGAAGTAGTACGAGTAGTAGCTATTGTATCATCAGTACTAGTAGTTGTAGTAGTAGTAGTAGAAGCAGTAGTAGAAGTAACAGTGGTAGTATTTGTAATTGTAGTAGTAGTGATAGTAGCTGCAGCAGTAGTATTAGTAGTAGTAGTAACAACAGTATTGGTAGTAGCAGCAGTACTTGCTGCAATAGCAGTAGCAGTAGTTGCAGTAGTATCAGCTGTAACAGTTGTAATAGTAGTAGTAGTAGTGGTGGTGGTGGTGGTGGTGGTAGTAGTAGCAGTTGAAGTTGTAGTATTAGTAGTAGTAGTAGTAGTAGTGGTAGTAGTTGTTGTTGTTGTAGGAGTACTAAAGGTATTAGTTGTACGGGTAGAGTAGTAGCAGCATGAGCAGCAGCAATAGTAGTAGTCATAGTAGTAGAAGAGGAGTAGGAGTAGTAGTTATAGTTTCAATAGTAGGAGTATGAATAGGAGTAGTAGTAGTAATAGCAGTAGTAGTAGAACTAAAGCTTGTAGGAGCAAAAGTAGTTGTAGCGGTAGGTGTAGTAGTAGTAGTAGTAGTAGCAGCTGCAGTAGCAGCAGAAGAAGTAGAAGAAGTAGTAGTAGTTGTTGTAGTAGTGCTAGGAGTAGGAGTAGTAATAGTTGTAGTAGGACCACTACTACTACCACTACTACTACTATTACTACTACTACTGCTGCTGCTGCATCTACTACTACTACTACTATGATCACTAGTACAGGTTCTATGACTACTATTACTTCGATCACTACTACCACTACTATTACTACCACGACTACTACTACTACTACGACCACTATTACTACTAGTACTACTTCTATGACCACTACTACTATGGCGACAACAACTACCACTACTGTGACTATTGCTACCACTACTACACTACTACAACAACTACTTCTGCTAGCACCACTACTACTCCTACAACTACAATTATTACTACTAACAATACTTCTACTAATACACCAAATAATACTACTACTACTCCAACTGCTACTACTACAAATCCTTCTACTACTACTACTACTACTACTACTACAACTACTTCTCCTACTACTACTACTACTACTCTTCCAGCACTACTACTACTACTACTACTCTTACTATTGTAGCAACTACTACAACTATGACTTCTGCTACTACTAATATTGCTACTACTACTACTACTACTATGGCTACCACTAGTACGACTACTACTACTCCACCTACTACTACTACAGCTACTGCTGCTGCTATTGCTAGTACTACTACTACTGCCACTACTGCTACTACTACTACTACTACTACTACTACTACTACTACTACTACTACAACTACTACAACTATAGCTACTGCCGCAACACCCCCAACTCCTTCTACTACTAATATTACTACTAGTACTACTACCTCTACTATTGCTACTACAACCAATACCACTACAACTTCTGCTACTACTTCGACTATGACTATTACTACTAGGACTACTACTACTACCACCACCACCACCACTGCTGCGGCTATTATTACTACTACTACTACTACTACTACTACTACTACTACTACTACAACAACAACAACAACAACAACTACTACTACTACTACTACAACTAGTAATATTACTACTACTGCTGCTCCTCCTACTACTACTACTATTACTACTACCGCTACTACTCCTAATACTCCATCTACAACAACAACTGTTACTATGACTACTTCCACTACTCCTACTACAACTAAAATTATTTCTACTACTATTATTATTACCACTACTGCTACAACTACTATTAATATAACAACTAATACTACTACAATAATAACTAGTACTATTACAGCAACTATTACTACTACTACTGCTCCTCCTGCTGTTGCTAAGACTACCTCTGCTACAGCTACTATTCCTACTAACCCTACTACAACTTCTATTGCTATTCCTACAATTACCCCTACTACTATAACTACTTCTCTTACTTCTAACACTAGTACTATTACTACCGCTGCTTCTACTTCTACTATGACTACTATTCCCGCTACTACTACTACCACTAGTACTACTACAACTCCAACTACTACTACTACTACTACTACTAATGCTGCTACTTCTTCTGCTGCTCCTAATACTCACACTACAACTACTACTATTACAACTACTACCACAATTACTACTACTATTACTACTACTATTATTAGTACTACAATTATTACTACTACTACTACTGCTACTACTACAACTAATACCACTATTATTATTACTACTACTATTATTGCTACTACTATTTCCACTACTGCTACAGCTCCTCCTACTGCTACTTCTACTACTACTACTACTACTATTACTATTACTACTACTACTACTACTACTACCACCACTACTACTACTATTACTACCACCACCACCACTACTACTATTGCTACTACAACAACAACAACTACTACTACTATTACTTGTACTTCTCCTACTTCTACTACTATACTACTACTTCTACTACAACTCCTACTACTACTCCTATTCCAACTCCAACTCCTACCAAAAATCTGAGTACGACAACTACTATTACTACTACAACAATTAATACAGCTCCTACTATGATTATTGCTACTACTTATGCTACTATTACTTCTAATATCGCTGCAGCTACTACAATTACTATTGTTACTCCTAATACTACTGCTACTCCCATTACTACTAATACTACGTTTGCTGCTACCTCGACTATTACTACTATTACTACTGCATTTACTGTAGTAGCTACAAAAATAACTACTCTGTTAGTACTACTCCTACTACTACTACTACTATCACTACTCTAACGACTCTGTCTCCTTCAGCTACTCCTACTGCTACTCCTAATCCTACTACTACTACTATTGCTAATACTACTAATACTACTACTATTTCTACTCCTACTACTACTGCTACTCCTTCTCCTCCCCTGACTACTACTACTTCATTTACTACTACTACTACTACGACTAATACTACTACAACTAATACAACTATTACTGCTACTACTACTACTATTACGACTGCTACTTCTACTACTACTACCACTACTGCTACTTCTATTAGTACTACAACTAGAACTACTACTACTATTACAACAACAACTACTACTAATACTACTATTATACTACTACTACTACTACTACTACTACTACTACTTCTACTTCGACTAGTACTACTACTACTACTACTACAACTTCTACTACTACTACAACAACAACAACAACAACAACTAGTACTACTACTATTGCAAGTAATACTACTACTACCAGTACTACTCCTACTACTCCTCCTCCTCCTACTACCACTATTACTGCTAATACTGCTACAACTACAACAAAAACTATTGCTACTAATACTGCTACAACTACAACTGGAACTACTGCTACTATTACCACAACAACAACTACTACTACTGGTACTTCTAATACTACGACTACTACTACTACAACTGATACTACTGCTACTACTACTACCTCTACTACTAATACTCGTACCTATACTACTACTATTGTTGTTACTGCTACTGCTGCTACTTTTGCTACTTCTACTACTATTATTTCGACTACTCCCACTACTGCTACTGCTACTAGTCCTACTACTACTACTGCAACTGCCACTACTGCTACTGCTTCTTCTATAGCTACCTCTACTACTACTAATACTAATACAGTTGCCACTACCACTACAACTACTACTCCTTCGCCGACTACTACTACTGCTACTACTACACTACTAGTTTGGCTGTTATTGCCGCTACAACAACTGCTACTACAACTACAGCTGCTGCAACTACTTCTACTAAGACTGCTACTGCTGCTGCTGCTGCTCTTAAAACTACTATGACTACTGCTACTACTGCTACTATGGCACTACTACTACTCGATCTACTACTACTAGTACTAGTACTTGTACTACTACTAGTACTACTACTATACTACTGCTTAATATTACTACTACTACTTCTACTACGACTACTACTACTACTACAATTACTACTACTACTGCAACTATTACAATTAGTAATACATCTATTATTATTACTATTACAATGCCTACTGCTACTACTCCTACTACTAATTCTACTACTCCTCCTCCTCTTACTACTACTACTATTACTGCCACTACTTCTACTAGTTCTACTTCTACATCTAGATCTTCTACTACGCCTACTACAACTATAATTACTACTATGACTACTACTGCTGTTGCTGCTACTACTACCATGACTACTGCTACTTCTATTACTTTTGCAACTACTACTATTTGTACTGCTACTGCTACAACCATTCCAACTAGTACTACTACTATGACTACTACTGCTTCTGCTGCTGCCACTGCCACTACTAATACTACTACTATTACCACTACCACCACTACTATTACTATTACTGCTACAACAACTACTACTACTACTTCTACTACTACTACTCCTATAACTACTAAAACTATCACTCCCTCTACTACTACGACTACTATTACTACTGCTGCTACTACTACTACCACTATTACCACTACAACGACAGCTACTACTACTTTTACTACTACTCCTACGCCAATAACTACTCCTACTATTGCTACTGCTACTATTACTTGTACTGCTACTCATGCCACTACTCTCGCTACTACTACTACTCCAGCTACGTCTACGACTACTGTTACTACTACTACTACATTTCTAACAATAACAACTACTACTACTTCTTCGACTACTACTACTACTGCAACTACTACTATTGCTACTACTACAACAACGACTACTACTACCTCTACTACTGCTACTATTGCTACTTCTATGACAACTACTTGTACTACTACTGCTGCTGCTGCTGCTATAGTAATTGCTGCTACTACCACTACAACTACTGCCACTACTACTTCCACACTACAACTGCTACCACTGTTGCTACTACAGTTAATGCTACTACTATTAATACTACTACAACAACTACTACAAGTTCTACTCAAACTGTCACTGCTGCTATTGCTGCTACAACTGCCACTACTACTAGTACTCCTAGTTCTACTACTACTACTACAACTACTACTACAAAAACTATTACTACTACTACTTTTGCAACTAATACTACTACTACCAATGCTGATACTACTACTATTTCCACTGCTACTTCAACTTAGTTTCCTTGTACAAGTACTTCTGCTACTAGTATTCCTACTACTACTATTACTATTACTACTACTAATATTACAACTACAATGACTACAACAACAACAATTACTACTGCTGCCACTGCTGCTAATGCTACCACTTCTACGACTGCTACTACTGCTACAACAACAACTATTATTATTACTAAAACTACAACTACCATTGCAAATGCTACTATTGATTCTGTAGCTACAACAACTACTACTACTGTGACTACTACTTCTAATGCTACCAATACTACGACTGCTACTATTGCTACTACTACAGCTACTACAATTACTACTACTACAACTTATACTAAAACTATAACCACAACTACTACAACAACAACAACTACTACTACTTTTACTGCTACTACTACTACTACAATACAATTACTTCTGGTGCTGTTGCCGCTACTACCTGTGGTACTACAACTATAGTTGCAGCGACTACTTCTACTACTACAGCTGCTACTGCTGCTCCTACTCTTACAACTGTTGCTACAGTCGCTACTGTTACTACTACTTCTACTACTATTACTACTACCACTACTCCTACTACTACTAGTACTACTACTACTACTACTACTTTTACTACTACAACTGCACCAACTACTATTACTACTACTATTACTACTACTCCTACATCTGCTATTATTAGTAATCCTACTATTTCTACTACTACTGCTACAACAACATCTACTATTACTACTACTCCTACTACTACTCCTCCAACTACTACTATCACTACTACCACTGTGGCTGCTACCTCTTCCACTGCTTCGAGTACTACTACTAATGCTACTGCTGCTGCTGCTACTACTACTTCTACTAATGCTACTTATATTACTACTGCTAGTAGTACTAGTTGTAATTCTACTCATACTACTACTCCTACGACCACTATTACTACTACTTCTACTACTAATACTACTACTATTACTACTACCACTAATAGTGTTACTACTACTACTTCTACTACTACCCATACTCCAATTACTGCTTTGACTACTACAACTACTACTACTACTAGAGTTGCTAGGAGTACTACTTCTTGTACTACAACAACAACAACTACTACCACTGCTACTACTATTGATTCTACTGCAACAACTGCGACTACTACTATTGCTCCAACTACTGCAACTGCTATTACTACTATTACTAATACTTCTACTACTACTACAACCATAGCTACAGCAACTACTGCTACTGTTACTATTATTGCAACTACTACCACTTCAACAGCGACTACTACTACTACTGCAACAGTACTTCTTCAATTGTAGTTGTCGCTACTACTAGTGCTAATTCAAATACATCAACTGCGACTACCGCTATTACTACTCCTACTACTGTGACTACTGCTCTTGCAACAACTACTACTATTGCTGGTGCTCCTACTACGGCCACTATTACTATTACTACAACCACTACTTCAACTACTACAATTACAACTTGTACTACTACTACTCCTACTACTACTACTACTACTATTACTACTATAACAACAACAACAACTACTACTACAACTACTATAGTTGTTAGTACTACAACAACTACTACTACTACTACCACAACTACTGTAGTTGCAAGTACTACTACTACTAGTACTGCAACAACAACTACTACTACTACTACTACTTCTACTACTACTACTGCTGCTACTAGTAGTACTACAACAACTACTACTACAACTACTGCTACTACTACTACTTCAACTACTACTACCACTACCACTTCTACTACTACTAGTATTACTGCTGCTCCTGCTAGTCATACTACTACTATTGCTGCTACTGCTATTGCTTTTACCACTACTATGACAACTAGTACAAATAATACTGCTACTACTACTAATACAGTGTCCATAACTACTCCTCCTGCTACTACTACTACTATGACTACCCCTACTACTACTACTAAAACTACTACTAATTGAAATACTACTACTACTACAACTACTACTATTACTATTAGTAATATTACTACTACTACTCCTACGACAGGTACTACTACTCCTACTCCCACTATTACTACAACCAATGCTAGTACTACTCCTACGACTACTACAACTACTCCTACAACAACTACTAATATTGCTACCACTACTAGTCCTACTACTACTCTACTATTTCTACTACCACTACAACTAGTACTACTGCTACAACTACTACTTCTACTACTACTGCAACTACTACTATAGCCACAGCTACTAGTAGTACTCCTATTATTTCCTTTGCTACCACAATAACTACTACTACTAAATCTACGACTACTACTTCTGCTACTACTATTGTTGTGGCAGCTAATACTACAACTACTAGTATTATGACTATTACAATAACTACTACAACTGTGACTACTACTACTAGCACTACTACTACTACTACTACTGCTCCTACTGCTGCTGCGACTACTACTACTACAACTGCTGTTGCTACCAATACTGCTACTACCACTACTATTATAACCACCACCACTGCTACTACTCCTCTTGCTAGTATGACTACTACCATGATTACCACTGCCACTACTATTGCTACTACTACTTCTGAAACAACTAGTACTGCAACTGCAACTAGTGCTACTTCTACTACTACTACAACTTCTTCTACTACTATTATTACTACAACTACTAAACTACTATTGCCACTACATCTCCTACTTCTACTAGTACTACTACCATTACTACTACAACATCTCCTACTACCACTGATACAATGACTACTGCTGCTGCTGCTATTTCTACAATTGCTACAACTATTGTTGCTCTCACTGCTACAACTACTAATACTACTGTTGCTACTACTATTACAACTAATGCTGCTACTACTACTACTACTTCTTCTATAACTGCTACTACTGCTAATACTACTACTACCGCTACCGCTATTACTACTACTACTGCAGCTGCTGCTCCTACTATTATTACTACTACTACTACCACCAGTAATATTATTGCTACTACTACTACTATGACTACTATTGCTACTATTAGTAATACTACTACTAGAACAACAACTATTACAACTACTGCTTGTAGTACTACTACTATTGTTGTTGTCGTTGTTACTGCTACTACTTTACTACTTCTGCTGTTGCTACTACTATTACTGCTACTACTACTGCTACTACTGCTGCTGCTACTTATACTACTACTATGACTGCTTGTACAACTACTGCTATCCCAGTTACTACTACTACTGCTACTGAGGTTACTACCACTACTAATACAACAACAACTACGACTGCGACTACTACTACAACAACTACAACAACTATTACTACTAACACTATCGATTCTGCTACTACAACCACTACTACTACAACCACTGCTACTACTTCTACTACTACTATTGCTACTACTACAGTTGTTGTTGCCGCTACTACTAGTTCTATTACAACCACAGTTGTTGCGTCTATTATTACTACATTTGTGGCAACTACTATTGCTGCTCTTACAACAACTACTACTATTGTTGCTACTACTAATGCTACAACAACAACAACAACAACAAGAACTACTGCTACTACTACTACTACTACTAATACTGTTACTACAACAACTACTACTTGTACTACTACCACTATTGCAACTCTACTACTACTATTACTTTTGCTACTACTACTAGTATTGCTACTACTACTACTACTACTACTACAACTAATACAACTACTACTTTCACTACTACTTTTACTACTACCCCTACAACTACTTTTATAACAAATACTTCTATTATTACTACTACTGCTGCTATTACAACTACTACTACAGCTACTACTCCTAATACTACTACTCCTACTACTACTACTACTTTGACTACTATTACTACTACTACTTCTACTACTTCTACTACGACTTTTGCCACTACTCCTACTACTATTTCAATTACAACAACTATAGTTGTTGCTGCTACTACTACTATTACTGCTATTTTTATTACTACAGCTACTACCACTGCTTCTAGAGCTACACCTACGACTACTCCTAGTACTACTATGATAACTATTACTACTACAACTTCTGCTACGACTAATACTACTACTATTGCTACTACTACTGCTACTATTACCACTACTACTACTTCTACAACAACTCCTATTCCTATTACTACTCCAAAAACTACTACTACTATAACTACTACTACAACTTCTACTACTCCTACTACTACTGCTGCTACTGCCGCTATTAGTACTACAACAATTACTTCTACTATGACAACTACAGCTACTGATAATACGACTGTTACTGCTACTACTACTTCAACGACAACTACTACTACTACTACTATTGCTACCACCAATTCTTTTGCTGCTGTTGCTACTGTTGCTACTCGAACTACTACTACTACTACTAATACTACTACTGCTACTACTACTACTACCACTACTACTACTACTACTACTACTACGACGACAGGTACTTCTACTACTACTACTGTGACTACCACTACTCCTTCTGCTACTTCTACTATGACTCTAATCCTACAGCTACTGCTACTACTACTACACTACTATTATAACTACTACTACTTGAATTACTAATACCCCTACAACTACTACAATTACTATTACTAATACTACTACCTCTTTAATTACTACTACCCCTATAACTATAATAATTACTATTACTAATACTACTACTACTACTACTTCCACTAATACTGCTCCTTCTGCAACTACTACTGCTCGTACTTGTACTATTACTTTTATTGATACTAATGTTAATCCGACAACTACTACTACTATGTCTACTATGACAAAAACTACTAGTGCTACAATTAATACAAATTCTCCCACTACAACTATTAATATTGCTAGTACTACTACTCCTTCTACTACTACTATTATTACCACTACTATTACTGCAACAACTACTATAGCAACTACTACTACTCCTACTACTACTACTACTATTACCACTGCTGCTACTACCACTACTACTACAACTAATATTACTACTACTACTTTAACGACTACTGCTACTACTACTACTACTACTACTACTATTACTACTACTACTACAAGTTCTACTACTACTAGCAATATTGCAATTATTGCTGATACTGCCACAATTGCTACTATTACTACTACGACTTGTGCTACTACTACTACTACTAGAACTTCTACAACTACTATTATTGCTATTTCTACAACAACTACTACCACTATTACTGACACTACAACTGTTACTACTACTATTACAACAACTATTATTAGAGATACTACTAATACTACTCCTCCTCCTCCAACTACTATTACTGTTGCTGCTCTTGGGACTACTACTACTACTTGTAGTACTACAACAATCACTACTACTACTACTATTACGAGTATTACTACTACTACTACTATGACAACAACAAAAACTTTCCCTATAAATACTACTTGTATTTCTACTACTGCTGCTACTACTACTACAACAACTACTACGACTACTACAAAAACTAATACCACTACTACTACTACTACTTATATTTCTACTACTACTTGTACTTCTACTACAAATACTATTATTATTACTACTACTACTACGATTACAACTAATGCTAGTGCTACTACCATGACTACTTCTACTACTACTACTATTACTAATACTACTACTATAGCCACTACTACTAGCAGTTCTACCACCACTAGTAGTACTAGTACTACTATTACTAATCCTACTCCTACTACTACTACTACTACTACTACTACTACTACTACTACTACAACTACTGCTAATACTACAACTAATGCAACAAGTACTATTACTACTACTTTTACTTCTGCTCCAACAACTATTTTTATTACCAATACTACTAATACACTACTACTACTGCTACTACAACAACTACTCGTGCTGATACTCCTAGTACTACTACTCCTCCTCCTACTACTACTAATACTATTATTGCTACTACTTCTGCTACTTCTACGGTGACTTCTCCAACTAGTCCTACTACTACAATAATTACAACTACTACTACTGCTACTGCTACAACTACTATTGCTGCTATTGCTATTACTACTGCCACTACCACTACTTCTACAGCGACAGGTAGTACTACTCCTAGTACTACTACGACTATTGTTACTATTGCAATAACTGCTACTACTAACACTACTACTATTACTACTACTACTACTATTACCACAACTACTACTACAACTACTGCTACTACCACTTCTAAACTAATCCTACTCCTATTACTACTCCCACTATTACTACTACTACTACTACTATTATTACTACTACTACTACTACTGCTACTACTTCTCCGACTTCTACTTCTGCTATTAGTACTACTAAACTACTTCTACTGCAACGACTACTGCAACAGCTAATACGACTATTACCACTACTACTACTACTTCAGCTACTACTACTATAGCTACTACAACCACTACTACCATTGCTTCTGCTGCTACTCATACTACTATTACTACTACTACTACTTCTTCTATTACTATTACTATTACTACTATTGTTGCTGCTGCTGCCATCGCCAATGCAACTACGACTATTACTGCTACTACAACTACTTCTACTAATACTACTTCTACTACTATTGTTACTACTACTACTACTGCTACTACTGCTGCGACTGCTAATACTCCCACTGCTGCTACTACTACTACAATTACTACTAAAACTACTCCTGTTGCTATAGCTAGTACTAGTACCACCCCTACTAATACTACTGCTGTTGCTGCATTTGCTGCTACGACTGCTACTACGACTCTTGCTACTTCGACCAATACTACTTCAGCTACTACTACTGCTTCTGCTGCTGTAATACTACTATTGCTGCTACTGTTTCTACTGCTGCTGCTACTGTTTCTACTGCTGCTGCTACTACAACTTCTACTAGTACTACTAGTACTACTTTTGTTACTACTTTTGCTGCTGCTACTACTATTACTACTACTACTATGACTACTGCTGCTACTGCTACTACCACTACTATGACTACTGCTGCTACTACTGCTGCTAGTAATACTACTTTCGCCACTAATGTTGCGGTTGCTACTGTTGCGGCCATTGCTACTACTGCTGCTGCAACTAGTACTACTACAATTGCTATTGCTACTACCACTATTACTACTGCTACTACTACTACTATTGCTGCCACAACAACTTCTTCTAGTTCTACTACTACTAATGCTCCTTCTATTAGTACAACTACTCCTACTACTACCGATGCAGTTGCTGCTACTAATTCTTATACAACTACTTCTACAACTACTATAGCTATTACTACCACTTCTACTACTACTCCTGCTACTACTACTCCTACTATTGTGACTATCACTACTACTACTACAATTAATACTAATTCTCTTGCTAGAACTACTAATACTGCTAGTACTACTACTCCTTCTACTACTACTACTACTACTACTACTACTATAACCACTACTACTACTACTGAAACTACCACTACAGGTACTACTACTCCTCCTCCTCCTCCTACTACTACTACTACAACTGCTGCTGCTAATACTACTACTTCAACTAATACTACTACTACTACTTCGACTACTACTGTTGCTACTACTACTACTACTACTACCACCACCACCACTACTTCCACTACTACAACTTCTAATAGTACTACTAGTACTATTGCTACTATTGCTGATTCTGCAACAACTGTCACCACAACAGCTACTACATCTACTACGACTATTTTTACTACTACTAGTAGTAGTACTAACACTACTATTACTGCGATTCCTACACCCACTACTACTAATATTACTAGTGCTACTACTACTAGTATTACTAGTGCTGCTACTGCTTCTATGACCGCTACTACTTTTGGTACTCTTCAGACTGCTACTACTATTGCTACTACTACAATGACCACTACTACTACTACTACTACGAGTATTACTACTGCTATTACTACGACAACAACAACTTTCTCTGCAAATGCTACTAGTAGTACTGCTACTGCTGCTACTATAACAACAACAACAAGTACTACTATTACTACAAAAACTAGTACTTCTATTACTACTTGTACTTCTACTACAACTACTATTATTACCACTACTACTGCTACTATTACTACTACTACTACCACCACCACCACCACTACTACCACTAATACTAATACTACTACTACTACTACTATTTTACTGCTGCTACAACAACTAATGTTAGTACTACTACTACTAATAATAATAATACTACTCCTACAACTACTACTACTAGTACTACTACCACCACTAGTACTACTAGTACTACTAGTACTAGCACAATACTACTACTACTACTACTACTACTACTACTACTACTACTACTCCTACTACTACTACTACTACTACTACTACAACAACTACTACTACCACTACAACTAATACAACAACTACTATTGCTACTACTTTTACTTCTACTCCTACCATAGCTTTTATTACTAATACTACTATTATTACGACTACTACTGCTACAAAAACTACATCTACTTCTGCTACTCATAGTACTATTACTCCTACTACTACTAGTACTACTACTATTGTTACTGCTACTACTTCTGCTACTTCGACTATGCCTTCTCCTTCTACTCCTACTACTACTACAATTACAACTACTAATACTGCTGCTACTACTACTACTATTACTACTATTTCTATTACTACCGCTACTCCCATTACTTCTAAAGTCACACCTAGTACAACTCGAACTACTACTATGACTACTTTTACTACTGCAACAACTACTGCTACTAATACTACTACTATAACTACTACTACTACTATTACCACCACTACTACAACAACTATGGCTACTACTAGTTCTATGACTACTCCTACTTCTATTACTACTCCCACTATTACTATAACTACTACTAATACTACAACTACTACTTCCACTCCTACTACTACTACTTCCACTACTACAACTTCTGGTAGTAGTACTACTACAACTACTTCTACTACAACAACTACAACAACAGCAAACACAACTACTACTACTGCTACTACTACCACTGCTACCATTGCTTTTGCTACTGCTGCTACAACTGCTACTCGTACTAGTACTACTACTGCTATTACTCCTATAACTACTACTACTACAACTTTGACTACTACAACTGCGACGGCCACTACTTCTGCTGCTACTACTACTACTACACTACTACTACAACTACTACTACAAATACAACTACTACTATTTCTGTTACTGATACTAACACTACAACAACTACCACTACTACTGCTCCTTCTTCAACTACTACTGCTCGTACTACTACTATTACTTCTACTAATACTACTGTTACTCCTAGGACTGCTGCAACTACTCCTTCTTCTACTACTACTACTACAATTAATACAAATTCTCCTACTACAACTAGTTATAATGCTAGTACTACTACTTCTACAACTACCACTACTACTAATACTATTACTAGTACTTCAACTACTACTACAACAACAACTACTACTTCTCCTTCTCCTACTACTACCACAACTGCTGCTTCTGCTACTACTACAACTAATACTAATACTACTACTTCTACTGCTACTGCTGCAACTACCACTACTACGACTACTACAACTACTACTATTACTACTACTACTACTGCTGCTGCTACTGATGCTGCTATTGCCACAACAACTACTACTACTACTACGACTACCCCTACAACTACTACTACCATATCTACTACAACTACTATTACTACTACTGCAACGGGTACTACTACTATCAATCCTGACAAACCTACTACAACTACTTCTAATATTACAACAACTATTACTATTGCTACTACTACTACTTCAACTACTATTATTACACGTACTACTACTACAACTACAATTACTATTACTACTTCTGCTACCATTGTTGTGACTACTGCTACTACTTCTACCACTACTCGTGCTACCACTCGTATTTCTACTACTAGTGCTCCTACTACTACTACCACTGCTACGGTTGCTACTACTAATGCTACTACTACAATTGCTATTGCTACTACTATTACTACTACTGGTAATCCTACTTCTACTACTACAACTACTCCTACTACTACTACTCCTACTAGTACTGCTATTACTATTACTACTGGTATTCCTACTACTCCTCCTACTCCAATTACTACACCAACGACTACTCTTCCTACTACTGCTACTACTACTACTACTACTACTACTACTACTACTACTACTACTACTACTACTACTACTACTACTACTACTACTACTATTATAACTACAACTTCTGCTACTACTACTACTACTACTGTTACTATTACTGCCACTACTACTACTACTAGTACAGTGACTACTACTACAACTACTACTACACTGACTACTACTGCTACTAAAACACAACTACTTCTACTGCTGTTGCCACTGCTACTACTGCTACTATAACTACAGTTGCTGTGACTACTACTATTAGTACTACTATAATGACCGCTACTACCACAACTACGAGCATTAAGACTACCACTGCGACAACAACAACAGCTCCATCTGCAAATACTACTAGTGCTACTGCTACTACTGCTACTACTACTACAACATCGACAACAACTACTACCTCAAAAACTAATTCTACCACTACTACCACAACTACAACTACTTGTACTAAAACTACTACTCCAATCATCATTACTAGTACTAGTACTAGTACTACTACCACCACCACCACCACCACCACCACCACCACTACTACTACTACTACTACTACTACTACTACTACTACTACTACTACTACTACTACTACTACTACTACTACTACTACTACTATTGCTGCTACTACTACTGCGGCTGCTGCTGCTGCTACTACTACTCCTCCTACTGTAGCTGCTACTGCTACTCCTAGTACTATTACTCCTACTACTACTATTATGACTACTAATATTACATCTACTACTTCTGCTACTTCTTTTGTGACTTCTGTTACTAATCCTACAACAACTACAATTTCTACTACTGCTGCTGCTGCTCCTACCACTACTATTACTGCTATTTCTATTACTACTACTAGTACGACTACTTCTTTGACTACACCTACTACTCCTCCTACTACTACTACGACAACAAACTACTATTGCAATAACCGCTACTACTAATACTACTTTTATTAGTGCTACCACTACTACTACGACTACTAGTACCACTACTATTACTATTACTAGTACCAGTACTTCCACGACTATGCCTACTACTGCTACTACTACTACTACGACAACCACTACTACTACAACTACCTCTACTAACAATACTGCTTTTATTAGTATTACCACTACTATTACGACTACTACTACTAAAACTACTTCTTCTACTATAACTCCTGTTACTACTTCCACTACTACTTCTACTGCTGCTCCTGCTGCTGCTGCGGATGCTGCTGCTGCTACTCCTACTACTACTACTTCTACTACTACTACTACTACCGCTATTACTACTTCTACAACTACTTCTTCTACAATAACTATTGCCACAGCTAATACGACTACTACTACTACTGATGTCGTTGCTGCTACTACTACTTCTACTACTACTACTGCGACTACGACAACTCCTTCTACTATTACTACTACGACAACTACTACTACTACTGCTACACTACTATTAAAACTACTACTAATTGAATACGACTACTCCAGCAACTACTACTATTACTATTACTAATATTACAACTATTGTTGCAACCACTACGACAACTCCATCTGTAACTACTACTACTCGTACTACTGTTATTAATTCTATTGATACTAATGTTACTCCTGCGATTGCTACTACTTCTCCTACTACAATGACTATTACTACCACTACTACAATTAATACAAATTCTACCTACTACTACTTCTATTACTACAACAACAACAACAACTATTACTACTACTACTACTACTACCACCACCATTACTACAACTACTACTACTACTGCTACTACAACTACTACTGCTACTACTATTACAATGACTATTAAAACTACTACTACTGCTACTACTGCCAGTACGACACAACTAGTACTACTAGTACAACTGCTGCTACTACTACTTTTACTACTACTGCAACACCTACTACTCCTACTACTTCTGCTACTGATACCAATACTACAACAACTGCCACTACTACAACTACTACTCCTACTACTAATACTACTACTACTACTACTACTAGAGCTACTACTACTACTACACCTCCTACAACTATGAGTGCTACTACTACTACTGCAACTACTAGTACCACAACTGTAACAACGAATACTAAAAGTACTAATACTACTACTACTGCTGCTACTGTAACTAAAACTATTACTATTGCTCAGTACTACTACTACTACTGCTACTAATGTGTTACTGCTACAACTACTACTACCACTGCTACAACTACTCCTCCTACTACTACTACAACTACTTGTACTACTTCTACCTCTACTACTACTACTACTACCCCTACTACTACTACTACTGCCACTACTTCATCTACTACAACTAGTACTACTACTACCGCTGTTGCTGTTACTACTACTGCTAACACTGTCACTGCTACTACTATTACAACTTCTACTACTTATACAACAACAAAAACAACAACTACTACAACTACAACAACAACTACTACTGCTACTGCTCCCACTAATACTACTGCTATTGCTTCTACTGCTACTACTACTACTACTACTTCTACTTCTACCCATACTACTACTGCTACTAATACTACTACAGCTGCTACTGCAACTACTACTACTAATACTTCTAATACTACAGCAACCACTACTCTGCTCCAACAGCTACTACTATTACAACTATTGCTACTACTACTAATTCAATTAGGACAGCTACTACTAATACTACTACTACTATTATTGTTACTACTACTACAGCTATGGATTCTGCTATTGCTACTTCTTTTCCTATAACTACTACTTCTGCTACTTGTACTCCTACTACGACTACTACTATTACAAGAACTACTACTACTGCTACTGCTACTACTACTACGACTCCTACTGCTACCACCATAATGACTGCTTCTACTGCAACTACTACCATTAGAATTGTTGCTACACTACTACTACTGCTACTATTGAAGTTGCCGCTACAACAACAACTACTACTACACTATTGCAACTACTACTGATACTACTACTATTGCTTCCGCTGCTACTACTACTACTACGACTACAATTCATATTACTACTATTACTACTACTAATTCTACTGCTACTCCTACCATTACTCCTACAACTGCTACTACTACTACTACTAATTCTACTACTACTACGACTACTATTACTATTACTACAACTGCTACTACTAATACTACTACTATTACTACTACTACTACAACAACAATAACAACAACTACTACTACTTCTACTACTACTCCTACTCCTACAACTGCTCCTCCTTCTCCTCCTCCTGCTACTACTACTACTACAACTACTATTACTACAACTACTTCTACTACTACTGCTACTACGACTAAAGCTACAGTTGCTAGTATTACTACATATAGTACTATTACTACTACCACCACCACTACTACTTCTACTACTACTACTATGACTACTACAACAGTTGCTAGTAATAGTAGTACCACTACTACTACGACTAATAGAACTACTGCAACTACTGCTACAACTAACAGACCATTAATACTACTACTACTTAAGCTATTACTACTACTGCTACTACTACTGCAACTACTATTACTTTTGCTGCTGCTAATGCTGTTGCTACTCATACTACTACAACAATTTCTACTGCTACTACTTCTACTACAACAACTGTGACTACAACCTCTTTTGCTACGACTACAACTACGGCTACTACTACTACTACTACTACTACTACACAACTACTACTACAAGACTACTACTACTACTAATCCTAGAATTACTACGACTCCTACGACAACTACTACTACTCCTACTACTAGTTTTACTACAACTAAAATAAGGACTACTCCTACGACTACAACTGCTATTCATACAGCAACTACTGCTACTCCTACTTCTACAACTATTACTACTACAACTACAATTAATTCAAATTATCCTCCTACAACTACTAATACTGCTACTACTACCACTCCAACTACTACGCTACTACTTCTACAATGACTACTAATAATGCTACTGTGACTACTACTACTACACATACTAGCACTACTACTGCTACTACTACTGCCACCTCTGCTAACACTCCTACTACTATTTCAACTACTAGTACTTCTACTACTACTACTACAAAAACTATTACTATTACTGCTGCTGCTGCTACTGCTGCTCATACCACTACTACGATAACAACTACTACTAATACTCCGACTGCTACTACTACTGTGACTATTACAACTACTATGACTACAACTATTCCGCAATCACTACTACAAATGCTACTACACCTACTACTACTACCACTACCACTGCTACTACTCCTACCAATACTACTAATACTGCTACTACTACTACTATAACTTCTGCTACTAATACGATTACAACTACTACCACTCTTGCTACTACTATAATTACTACAACCACTACTACTACTACTACTACCATTACTAGTACTACTGCGACTGCTGCTACTACTAATACCACTACTATTGCAACTACTACTACTGTTACTACTGCTACTAATGCTGCTACGGCTACTACTACTACGACTGCTACTACTACTACTGCTACTGCTACTGCTACTACTACTATCTCTACTACTAATACCACTACTACTACAACTACTACCACTACTTATCCCATTACTACTAGTACTACTACTGCTGCTGCTGCTACTGCAAATACTACTATACCTAATGCTACCTCAACTACTGCTGCAACTACAACTACATCTACTACTATTACACCTACTGCTTCTGCAACTACTACTACTATTATTACTGCTACTACAACCCCTACTACTACTACTACTGCTACTGCTACTACAGAAAAAACTATTACTACTACAAAAACTACTACTGCTATTACTACTACTTTAACTGCAACTACTTCTACTCGTACTACTACTGCTACAGCTACTGCTAGAACTACTACTATTACTACTACTAATACTACTACCGCTACTACTACTTCTACTACTACTACTACTACTACTGCTGCTGCTACAACTATTGCAATACAACTATTGCTACTACAACTACTAATACTACTATTGTTGCTACTAGTACCGATGCTACTGCCTCTACGACTACTTCTTTTCCTATGACTACTAGTTCTACAACCAATACTGCTACTGTTACTATTACTACTACTACTGCTACTGCAATATCGACTACAACTACTATTACTGCTATTGCTACCGCTACCACTACTATGACTGCTTCTACTGCTACCACTTCTTCTACAGTTATTGTTACTACTACTACTAGCATAACTACAACTACTACTGCTACTACTGTTTCAGCTGCTACAACAACTACTACTATTGCTGCTGCCGCAACTACTACTACTACTACTCTTGCTACTACTACTGCTACTGCTGCTACTACTACTTCTGCTGCTACGACTACTATTTCTACTGCTACTTCTACTACTACTACAACTATAGCTACAATAACTACTGCTACTGCTACTACTACTCTAGCAAGTACTACCACTACTACTACAACACTAATATTTCTGCTATTGTTGTCGCTATTACTAGTGCTACTACAACCATATTTGCTGCTACGGTTACTACTACTGTCGATGCTCTTACAACAACAACTACTGTGGTTGCTCGTGTAACTACTACTACTATTACTACTACTACAACAACGACCACTACTACTATTACTATAAGTATTAGTACTACTACTTATGAGATAACAACAAAAACTTCTTCGACTACTACAACTAGTAGTACTGCCACTGCTGCTACCAGTACTACAACTGATGCTACTATTACTACTACCACTATTACCACCACCACCACTACTACTACTACGACGACGACTACAACTACTACATTTACTACTACCACCACCACTACTACTTCTCGTACTAATACTACTACTACAACGACTACTACTACTACAACGACTACTACTACAACTATTAAAACTACTACTGCAACTACTACTATTACTACTACTATTACTACCACTCCTACAACTACCATTATTACTAATACTATTGTAACTACCACTACGACTACTAGTACTACTCCTCCTACTACTACTCCTACTACCAGTACTACTATTACTATAAATGCTACTATTTCTACTACTTCTACTACTACTTCTTCTACTACTCCTTCTGAAACTACTATTACTACCACTACGGCTGCAGCCGCTGTTGCCGCTACTACTACTACTACTGGCACTTCTATTTCTCCCCCTACTACTACAACTTCTATTGCAACTCCTACTACTACTCCTACTACTACTGTGACTACTATTACAACTGCTCCTACTATGACTACTGCTAACACTACTACTATTACAACCGCTAATGCTTCCTCTGCTTCTTCTGCTACAACTACTACTACTACTACACTTACTATTGCTAGTAGTACTACTACTACTCCTACTACTCCTACTACAACAACTACAACAACTACTACTACTGTTGCTTCCGCTCTTGCTTCTACTACTACTACTCTAACTATTACTACTACCACTGCTGCTACTACTACTACTAGTATGACTATTACAACAACTACTACTCCTACTTCCGCCACTACGTTAACTACTAGTACTACTACTGCAATAACAACAACAACTACTACTACTACAACAACTACTCCTACTACAACAACTACTCCTACTACTACTCCAACAACTACAGCTACTAGTACTACTGATACCAATACTGCTACTACTGCTACTACTACAATTACAACTACTACTGCCACTACTACTATAACAACTACTATTCCTACTACTACTACTACTACTACTCTTGCTACTACTACTATTATGATAACTACTACCATCGCTAATGCTACTACTACTACTACTACTACTACAACTAGTAGTACTACAATAGCAACTACTACTACTAGTACAACAACTACTTCTACTGCTGCTGCTGCTAATACAACTATTACTATTACTAATACCATTGTTATAGCTACAAGTACTACTACTACGGCTACTAATGCTAGTGATGCTGCTACGACTACTACACCAACTACTACTACTACTACCCCTACTCCTACTACTACTATTACTACTGCCACTACTTCTCCTACTATTACTAGTACTACTACTACTACTACTATAACTTCTCCTGCGACCATTACTACTACGACAATTGCTACTACTACAACTACTTCTATGACTATTACTACTACTGCTACTACTTCTATTATTGCTACAATTGCTGCTGCTCTGACTACTAATGCTACTAATACTTCTACTATGACAATAACAGCTACTACTGTTACTATATCAACTGTTACTGCTATAACTGCTACTGCTACTAGTACTATCACGGCTACAACTACTGCTACTGCTGTGACTACAACTACTACTACTACTTCTACAACTGCTACTATTGCTACAAAGGTACTACTACTACTACTAATACTACTGCTCCTACTGCTACTGCTGCTATTGGTGATACTACTACTACTACTTCTTCTACTACTGCAACTTCTGCTACTATTACTACTTCTACTCCTACAACTGTAATTAGTTTCTCTATGAGGGCTTCTGCTACTATTAATACTACTGCTACTACGACTACTGCTTGTAGTACGACAACTACTAGTATTACTGCTACTACTAATACTATGACTACTATTGCTACTATTATTACTATTACTACTACAACAACAACTATTACTACTAGTAGTACTACTACTACTACTGATGCTGATGTTGTTGCTGGTACTACTATTACAACTTCTGCTACTGCTACATTTACAACTACTACTTCTTCTGCTACTACTAATGCTTGTACAACTACTGCTATTAATGTTACTACAACAACAACAACAACTACTACTACTACTTTAGAAGCTATTACTATCTACTAGTACTACTTCCACTGCTGCTACTACAACTACTTCTACTACTACTATTACTACCACTACGACTACTATTGAGTCTACTACTACAACTACTACTAGAATTATTACTGCTACAACTACTACTACTACCACTTCTACCTCTACTACTACCACTATTGGAACTAATACAACTGCTACTCCTACTATTGCGACAACTATTGCTTCTACTACTGCTACAATCGCAACAATAACTACTACTGCTACTACAATTGCTACATCTGCGATCACTTCTGCTACTACCACCACTATTGCTACTACTTCTGCTACTACTACTACTACTACTATTATTGCTACCTCTACCACTAATGCTGCTACTACTAAAACTACTACTACTACTGATACTACTACTATAGCGGCTACTGCTATTGCTACAACTACTACTACTGTTACCACTTCCACGACTAGCATTGTATCTACTACGACAACTACTGCTACTATTGCTACTGTTGCCAATGCTACTACTACAACTATGACTTCTCCAACTACTGCTACTGCTGCTACTACTACTACTACTATTACTACTACTACTACTACTACTACTACTACTAATAATAATACTACTACTGCTACTATAACAACCACTACTTTTGCTACTACAACTGCTATTACTATTGCTACTGCTACTACCACTGCTACTACTGTTGTCGCTACTACTACTACTACTTCTACTACAAATACTACTATTACAAATAGTACTACTACTTCTAGTGCTACTACTGCAGCAGCTGCTGCTACTACCACTACTATTTCTTCTAATACTACTTCTACTGTTATGACTACAACTTATGACGCCGCTACTATTGCTAGTACTGCTACTACAGTTGCTGCTACTACTACTACTACTATTGTTGCTACTACTACTACTACTACTACTATTACTGCTACTACAACAGCTACTACAACTACTGCTATGAGTACAACAACTACTACTACTGTCACTGTAGTGACTACTGCTACTGCTACTACTATTGCGGCTACTACTAATACAACTACGACTAATACTACAGCAGCTACTACAGCTACTGTACCTACCGCTCTACTACCACTACAACTATAGCTACTACTGTTAGCACAACTACTACTGCTACATCGACTACTACAGCTACTACTACTGATAGTACTACTACTACTAGTACTACTACTACTACTACTACTATTACAACTTCTACTACTACCACTTGTACTACTGCTGCTACCACTACTACAACTACTTCCCCTACTACTTCTTTTTCAACTACTAATATTTCTACTACTAGTACTGCTACTACTACTACTACCATTACTACTACTACCACTACTACTACAATGACTACAACTACTGCTACTACCTCTACTACTGTTATAGCTTGTGTTACCAATCCTATGACTGCTACTACTACGACTGCTACTATTGCTACTACTATAATTGCTACAGAAACTACTACTATAATAACTACTACTACTGCTATTATTGATTTTGTTACTAGAACAACAATAACTACTACTGCACCTGCTACTTCTGCTGCTACTACTATTGCTACAGCTACTACTACTAATGCTACTACTACTGCTACTGCTACCACTACTGCTGCTGCTACTATAGATACTAGTAGAAGTACTACTTCGACTACTGCTACAACGATAACAACAACGACTACAGCTACTACTACTGCTACTGCAGCTACAAATATTACTACAACTACAGCAATAACGACTGCTGCTACTACTACTACTATTGCTGCTGCAGATACTACTACAACTACTACTTCGACTACTACTACTACTACAATTATTATTACTTCTACTGATACTACCGCTACTACTAGTACTAGTACTAGTACTACTACTACTACTACTACTACAATAACAACAACAACAACAATAACAACTACAACTACTACTACTATTACAATTACAAATCCTACTACTACGACTACCATTACTGCTCCTACTACTATTGATACTGCTACTATAACAACTACTACTTCTACTTCAACTACTAGTGCTACTAATACTGCACATACTACTACTAATTCTACAGTTACTCCTACTACTACCACTGCTGCTACTGCTACTCCAACTACTACTACTCCTACTACTTCTACTACTACTACTATTACTACTATTACTAAAACTACTACTATAGCAACACCAACTACATCTGCTACTACTACTAATACTACTGCTGCAACTACTACTAATACAACTACTACTGCTAGTGTTACTACTATTACTGCTACTACTACTACTACTACTACTACTACTACTATTACTACTATTACTAGTACTACAACTATTAATACTCTTATACCGACTACCACTACAACACCTACTACTGCTGCTATTACTACTACAACAACTACTACTACTACTACTTCTCCAAATACTCCTATTATTACAACTAAAACTACTCCTACTATTGCTATAACTAATACTACTACTACTACTATTACTACTACTACTCCTACTACTATTGTTACTACTGCTATTATTACTACTACTGTTGCTACTTCTACTACTACTACTACTACAAATGACTACTACTACTGCAACTGCTACAACTCCTATTACTCCTACTACTGCTACAACCGCCACAACTGCTGTTGCTGCAATTACTATTGTAGCTTTTGCTGCCTCTGCTACTACTACTGTTCCTACAACTACTACTACTGCTATTACTACTACTACTGCTACTACTGATACTGCAACTACTACTGATACTATTGCTTCTACTAGTCCTACAACTCCTACAACTGCTGCCACTACTTCTGCTACTACTACTACTACTCCCACTACTACAACAACTACTACTACAACTACTACGGTTACTAGTATTGCTGCTGCTACAACTACTTCTACTTTTACTACTACTATTACTACTACTACTACTACCACAACTACTTTTACTACCACTACTGCTACTACTACTTTTGCAACTACTACTACTACTAGGATTACTACTACTCCAACTACTGCTACTACGACTACTACCTTTACTTCTCTTACTTCTACTACTCTTGCTACTTCTACTACACCTACTACTACCACTACAGCATCTTTTGGTACTACTACTAGTATGGTTGCTACTGCTACTACTGGTACCTCTTCTACTACTACTACTATCGATACTACTGCTACTATGTTACTACTACTACTATTATAGGCACTTCTACTTCTACTGCTACTGCTTCACCTGCTGCTACTACTTCTACTACTACTACTCCTATTGCCACTGCAACAATAATAACAACAATAACAACAATAACAACAACTACTACTATAATACTTCTACAACTATTGCTAGTAATTTTCATCGAATTACTACAGCTATTACTTCTACGACTGCTACTACTACAACTTCTGCAACTACGACTACAACTTCTACTATCGCTACCACTTCTACAATTGCTAATACTGTCACTTTTGCTACTACTACAACTTCTAATGCTACAACTACCACTGTTTCTAGAAATTCTACTGCTACTGCTGCTGCTACTACTACTACTACTACTACTACTACTACTACTACTACTACTACTACTACTACTACTACTACTACTACTACTACTACTACTACTACTACTACTACTACTACTACTATTATTATTACTAATACAGCTACAACAACTGCTACTACTTTTACAACTTTCCCTACAACAACAACACCAACTATTACTACTACTACAACTACTACTATTACTACTACACCTAATACTAGCACTATTTAATACTTTTCCGACAACAATAGCACCAACTACTACTACTACTTCTGAAACAACTTCTATGGCTACAACTACTGCTACTGCTACAACTACTACTTTTACTACAACTTTTGCTAGTACCGCAACTACTATTACTACTACTACTACTACTACTACCACGACTATTATTGCTACTACTGCACCAACTACAACTTCGCATAATACTACTACTGCTACTACTACCACAGCCACAGCTACTACTACTACTTCTCATACTACTGCTACTATTGCTACTACAATTGCTACTTCTACAGCTACTACTACTACTACCACTACAACGGCTACAACTAATGCTGCTCCATCTACTTCTAATACTTCTACTGTTATGACTACTGCTACTACCACTTCTATTACTACAACTGATACTACTACAACTATTGCTACAACTACTAATATCACAAATACCTCTACTACTATTACTTCTCCTACTACTGCCATTGCTACTACCGCTACTACGGCTACTGCAACTACTACTGCTACTACTTCTACCACTACTACTGTAGTACTGCTTCTACCACTACTACTACAGCTGTTACTGCTACTACCACTACAACTACTGCTGCTACCACAGCTACTGCTACTACTAATGCAACTACTACTACTACTACAAGTCCAACTTCTACTAGTACTAGTACTACTACTACTACTATGACTACTACTACAAATGCTAAACCTACTACTACTGCCGCTGCTGCTACTACGACTACTAATACTTCTACAACTACTACTATTACTATTACCACTACTACTACTGCCTCTACTACTACTACTACATCTCCCACTACTACACTACTACTACTACAACAACAACTAGTACTACTACTACTACAACTAGTACTTCTACTTCAGCTACTCAAACTGTTAATACTGCTACAACAACTACTGCTATTTCTGTTTCTACTAGAATAACTATTACTGCTACTAGTACTACTACGACTACTAGTATACCTACTGGCTTTACTAGGGCTACTACTATTATTATTCCTGCTACTGTGACTACCACTATCACTACTACTACCACTACTACAACAATAACTACTACAATAGTTACCACTCCTACTTCTACTACTATTACTATAGATACTCCTTCTGCTACTACTACTGCTACTACGGCAACATTACTACTACTACTACTACAACTACTTGTACTACTACTACTACTACCTTAACGATTAGTACTACTACTCCTACTACTACTACTATTACTTCTACGGCTACAACTACAACAACAACAATAACAACTACAACTATAGCTGTTGATCCTGCTACCAGAACTGCTATTTGTACCACAACTACTACCATAACCACAACAACATCTACTATTACTACAACAACTACTATTACTACAACAACTACTACTAGTACTACAGCTGGCACCACCACTACAACTACTACATCTAAAAAAACTACTACTAGTACTCCTACTACTACTACTACTATTACGACAACAACTACTACTACTATTATTACTACTATACCTACTACTACAACAACAACTACTACTACAGTTACTACTACTGCTCCTAGTGCTACTCCTACTACTGCTGCTGCTAGTGCTAGTGCTACTACTGCTGCTAGTGATACCATAACAACTACTACAACAAGTGCTACTACTACAACTGCTATAGCGAATATTACTACCACTACTACTACTACCACTACTACAACTACAACTACAACTACTCCTACTACTACTACTACAACAATAACAACAACAACTACTACAACAGTTACCACTCCTACTTCTACTATTATTACTATAGATACTCCTTCTGCTACTACTACTGCTACTACCGCAATAGTACTACTGCTACTACTACAACTACTTGTACTACTACTATTACTACCTCAACTACTGTTATTACTACCTCAACTACTACTACTACTACTACTACTACTACTACTACTACTACTACTACTACGATTACTCTTGCGGCTACAACTACAACGATAACAACAACTACTACAACTATAACTATTGCTCCTGCTACCAGAACTGCTACTTGCACCACAACTACTACCGTAACTACTACAACAACTACTATAACTACAACAACTACTACTAGTACTACACCTGGTACCACCACTACAACTACTACATCTATAAAAACTGCTACTACTACTCCTCCTCCTACTACTACTGTTACAACAACTACTACTGCTACTATTATTACGACTATACCTACTGCTACCGCAACAAGTACTACTACAACTACTACTACTGCTGCTACTCTGACTAATCCTAATTCTCCTACTACTACTACTGCTACTAGTAATACTACTACTACTACAACAATAATTACAAATACTACAACTGCTATAGCGACTACTACTACTACTACTACTACTACTACTACTACTACTGCAACTCCTCCTCCTCCTCCTCCTACTACTACTTCTAATTGTACTAGTACTATTACTACAACTACTACTACTTCTACTTCTGCCACTATTACAACAACTACTGCTACTACTACTACTACGATCACTATTACAACTCCAGCTGCCACTACTACCACTATTACTACTGCGCTGCTGCTGCCGATCCTCCTGCTACTACTACTACTACTACTACTACTACTACTACTACTACTACTACTATAACAACAACAACAACTACTACTACTACTACTACTACTACTAATACTACTACTTCTAGTACTGCTACTACAATAACTACTATTACTGCTACTACTATTGCTACTATTACTACAACAACTACTACTACTGCAACTCCTATCGCCACTAATACTACTACTAGTAGGACCACTATTGCTACTAATTCTACTACCAAGACTACTACTACTACAAGCACTACTACTACTAACTACTACAAGTACTATTACTATTACTACTACTATTACTACTACTGCTGTTGCTGCTGCTGGTACAACTACAACAGCCACTACTAGTACCACACAGCTACAGCTACAACTACAACTTGTACTACTACTGCTGCTACTGCTGCTACTACTACTGCCACTGCTCCTACTACTCCTCCTCCTAATGCTGCTACTACCACCACTGCTGCTACTACTTCTGCCACTACTACTACTACTACTTCCACTTCCACTACTCCTAGTACGAATACTACTACTACTACTACTCCTCCTCCTCCTCCTTCTCTTGCTGCTACTGCCGCTACTAGTACTATTACTACTTCTACTAGTACTGCTACTTTTACTAAAATGACTACAACAATAACTACGACAGCTACTACTACTATTGCTACTACTATTACTACAACTACAACAACAACTACTACTACTGCTACTACTTCTACTACTAATGCACTACTACCACAACTACTACTACTATTACTGCCTATACTACTACTATGGTACTACTACTACTACTACTACTACTACTACTACTACTACTACTACTACTACTACTACTACTATTACTACTAGTACTAGTACTACTGCCACTACTACAACCTCTACTACTACCACTGCTGCTCTTACTAATGCTACTACTACTACTACTACAGCTACAAGTTCTAGTACTATTACTACAACCGCTACAACAACTAATACAACTACTACAATTACTAGGACTACTAATGCTACTGCAACTCCTCCTCAAACGAGGATAACTACTACTGGTACTATTATTAGTACAACTAGTATTACTTCCCTTACTACTATTACTACTACTCTTGCTCCTACTTCTACACCTACTCCTTCTACTTAAACTATTCCTACTACTACTACTACTACTACAACAACAACTATTACTACTACTTATAGTACAACTACTACTTCTGCAACTACTACTATGACTATTACAACAAATAATATTGCTACTACAACTACTAGTACTACCACTACTATAGCTACTACTCATGCCACAATAATTATTATTACTACAACTACAACTACTACTACAGCTGCTACGACAAGTACCACTACTCCTATTACTACTAGTACTACTATTACTAATACTACTACTACTAGTAGTACCACAAATACTACAACTTCTACTTCTACTACTACTACTACTAATACTACTACTACTAGTACTACTACTACAGCTTTTGCTTCTACTACAACAACTACTACTACTTCTACAACTATTGTTGCTACTGCAAATGCTGCAGCTGTAACTCCTATTACTATGACAACTACTAAAACTACGACTACTGCTGCTACTACTACTACTACTCCGGCTGCTATAACTTTTACAACAACTACTACTATACTCCTGTGTCCTGGACTACTACTACAAATACTTCTACTACTACTTCTATGACTTACTACTTCTACTACTACTACTTCTACTACTACAACTACTAGTACTACTACTACAACAACAACAACAACTACTACCACTACTACTACTGCAACAACTACGACTACTATTACTGCTTCTACTGCTACTATAAGTACCACTACTCCTAGTTGCACTGCAACTCCTACTACTGCTATGACTACTCCTACTAGTACTATTGCTACTACTACTAGCACTAGTACTACTAATAGTACAAGTACTACAACAACAACTACTACTACTACTACTACTACTGAGACTACTACTGCTATTACTACTACCACTAGTCCTATGGCTACTACTACTACAAAAATGGCAACTACTTCTACTACTACTACTACTACTCCTACTAAGGTAGCTACTACAATTGCTCCTATTGTAGCTGCTACAACTACTACTACTAGTACTACTACTATTGCTACTACTTCTACTAGTACTACTACTTTGACTACTACGACTACTATAACAACAATAATAATAACTACTTCTACTACTGCTGCTGCTACTACTGGGACTGCTGTTAACAGTACCACTAGTACGACTAGTACTACTACTACTCCTGTTACTACTATTACTACTAAGACTCCTACTACAACTGCTACTATTACTACTACTACTGCTACAAATCCTACTACTTCTGCAATTACCACAACTACTACTACAACTACTGCAATTGCAATGACTACTACTACTACTACTCCAACTACTACTATCACTATTACTATTGCAACCGCTGGTACTACTACTACTACTACTACTACTACTACTACTACTACTACTACTACTACTACTACTACTGCAATTGCAATTACTCCTACTACTACTATCACTATTACTAATGCAACAGTTGGCACTGCTACTGCTATTGCTACTGCTACTGCTACTACTACTACTACTACTACTACTACTACTACTACTACTACTACTACTACTACTACTATTACTATTACTACTGCTATTACTACTACAACTAGTACAACTTCTTCTACAACTGCTGCTACAACTATTACACCTATAGCTACAACTACAGCTATTGCTACTACTTTTGTTTCTACTAATAATACTACTACTACTACTTCTACTATTGCCACTATGATTATTGCTATTACTACTACCACTACTACTACTACTACAATAACTGGTACTGCTACTTCTCTTACTACTGCTGCTACTACTGCTACCATTACTACTATTGCAACTCCTACTACTGATACTACTACTATTGCCACAACTACCACTACTTCTACTATTGCTACTACTATTGATACTATTGCGGCTACTACTACTACTCCTACTGCTGCAGCTACTAGTACTATTGTTACTGCTACTTTTCCTACTAAAACTTTTACTGCGACGACTACTATTAAAACTACTATTGCTATTGGTACTTCTGCTACTACCACTTTTACAACTTTTGCTACTACTCCCTCTGCTGCTACAACAACAACTACTAATATCACTACTACTACTACTACTCCTCCTCCTCCTACTACTACTACTACTATTTTTACTACTATTACTACGACTACGGCTACTACTACTTTGGTACTACTATCGCTACTACTGCTGCTACTACTGGTACTACTATTAGTACAACTAGTATTACTTCCCTTACTACTATTACTACTACTATTGCTCCTACATCTACACCTACTCCTTTGGCTTTAACTATTACTACTACTACTACTACTACTACTACTACTACTACTTCTGTGCTACTACTACCACTATTACAACAAGTAATACTGCTACTATAACTACTAGTTCTACCACTACTACAACTACTACTGCTGCTACTATAATTATTATTACTACAACAACTACTACTACTACAGTTGCTACAACAACTACTACCACTCCTTTTACTACTCATACTACTACTACTACTTTCGCTACTACTACTTATACTACTACTACTACTTCTACTAGTACTACTACTACTACTATTACTACTACTACTACTGCTTCTGCTTCTACTACAACAACAACTACTGCTGCTGCTGCTGTTGCAAGTGCTGCTGCTGGAGCTCCTACTACTACGAGTACTACTAATACTACGACTACTACCACTACAACTGCTAGTACTACTAGTACTATTACTACTACTACTAGTACTAGTCCAGCTACTACTACTTCTACTACTATTTCAACTATACTCTTGCGACTAGTACTATTACTACAAATACTTCTACTACTAAATCTATGACTTACTACTTCTACTACTACAAATACTACAACTACTACTCCTCGAACGACTACTACTACAACAACAAGAATAACTACTTGTAGTGCTATTGCTACTACTACTACTTCTGCAGCTACTGATATTACCACTCCTACTACTTGTACCACTAGTACTACAACTACTGCCAATAGTACTACTTCTATTGCTACTACGACTACTGATAATACTACTTTGACTACTACTACTGCTACAATAACAACAATAATAACTACTCCTCCTCCTCCTCCTACTACTACTACAGTTGCTACTACTGTTAATACTACTACTAGTACGATTACTACTACTACTACTACTACTACTACTATTGCTCCTATTACTTCTACTACAACTACCACTATTACAACTTGTACTAGTACTCCTAATAATCCTACTACAACTACTATTATTACTACTACTACTACTACAACTGTTACTACTACTGCTATTACAACAACTACTACTATAACTACTACTATTAGAATGACCACTACTACTACTATTACTACTACTACAACTACTATTCCTACTACTACTATCACTATTATTATTGCTACCGCTGTTACTACTACTACTACTCCTACTAGTACTACTACTACTGCTGCTGCTACTACTACTACTACTACTACTACTACAACTACTACAACAACTAGTACTACTATTACAACAACTACTACTACTATTACTACTGCTACTACTATTACTACTGCTAGTACTACTACTACTACATCTGCTACTATTGCTACTAATACTGCAACTACTACTATGACTGTTATAGCTACAACTACTACTACTTCCGCTACTAATGCTAATACTATTGCTACTACTTCAACTACTGCCATTACGACTATTGCTACTACTACTATTGCTATTACCACTACCACTACTACTTCTGTTGCTACAGCTGCTACTATTACTTCTCTTACTACTGCAACTACTCCAGCTACCACTAGTGCTACTGCTATTGTTATTATTACTACTATTGCTACTACCATTACTTCTACAACTGCTACTACTACTATGGCTACAACTACCACTACTTCTACTACTGATACTGCCACTACTTCTATTGCTACTACTACTACTACTACTCCTGCTGCTACTACTACTACTATGATTACTGTTGCTACTAGTACTTCTTGTTCTCCTACTAAAACTACTACAGCAATAACAACTATTGCTACTACTATTGCTACTACTACTGCTGCTACTGGTACCTCTTCTACAACAACTACTATTGCAACTTCTGCTACTACTCCGTCTTCTGCAACAAAGACTACTACTACTACTGCCGCTGCTGCTGCTACTACTGCTGCTGCTGCTGCTGCCGCCACTCATGTGACTAATATTACAATAATTACTGCCGATACTAGTACTACTTCTACCACTACTACTTATGTCACTACTTCTATCCTTGCTACTACTTCTGCCACTACTACCAGTACTAGTATTACTACTGTTGCTCCAGCTACAAGTCTTATTACTACTGCTAATAGTACAACTACTTCTCGTACTACAACTACTACCACAACTGCTTCTATTTCTACTACTATTTCTTCTACTGCTACTGCTACTGGTACTACATCTACTGCTACTACTATTGCAACTTTTGCTACTACCGCTTTTTTTTGCTACAGCTACTACTACTGCCATTACTACCACTATTGCTACTAGCACCACTACTACTACTGCTGCTCTACAACTCCTTCTACCACTACTACTACTACAACTAAAACTACCACTACAACACTATCACTACGACTTCTACCACTACTACTACAACTACTGCTACTATTACTACTGTTGCTGCTATTACTGCTAGTACTGCCACTACTACAACTACTATCACTACTGCTACTATTGCAGCAACTGAGTACTACTTCTCCTACTACAACTGCTACTGCTACTACACCTACTACTATAGCTACAACTACTACTGTTGCTGCAACTGCTAATACTAATTTTGCTAATACTACTAATACTACTACTACTCCTACTACTACTGTTGCTGCAACTGCTAATACTACTACTACTACTAATACGACTACGACTACTGCTACCATTGCTACTACTATCACTATGACTACAACTACTATGACCACCAAAATGACAAATATTGCTACACCTTGCACTAATTCTGCAATTACTGCTATTACTACTACTATTACTATTACAACTACTTTTACTACTTCTACTGCTGCTCCTAATACTACTATTACTACAACTACTATTGCTACTACTACTGCTACTGCTAGTACTACAACTACTGCCACTACTATGATAACTATGACTACAATGACTACTACAATAATAACAACTACTATTGTTGCTGTTGCTACTACCTGTACTACTACTTTTACTACATATGCTCCTAATAATGCTATTACTAATTCTGCTACTACTGCTACTTTTACTATTACTACTACAACTGCTATTGCTACTACTTCAGCTACTACTACCACTGCTACTACTACTAGCGCTACTGCTACTACTCCTACTACTGCTTCTACTGCCACTACTATTACTACCGTTATTACTGCTATTACTGCTACTATTGCTACTATTGCCCCTACTGCTACTACCACTACTTCTACTACGGCTACTACTACTACTTCTCCCACTACTGCCACGGCTACTTCTGCTATTACAACTACTATTACTGCCACGAGTACTACTACTATTTCTATTGCTCTTTTTGCTTCTATGACTCCTATTACTACAACTACAACCACAAAAAGTTCTCCTAATTCTACATCTAGTTTTACTACTACTGCTGCTATTACTACTAATATTATTGCCACTATTGCGCCTACTGCCACTACAACTACTACAACTACAAATACAAGTGCTACTGTTGCTACAACTACTACTACTGCTGCTTCTCCTACTACTACTACTGCTTCTACTACTGCTACTACTGCTACTGCTACTACTACTACTGCCACTTCAACTACTGCCACTACTACTACTGCTATTGCTACTATTACTATTATAGCTACAACTACTAAACAACTCGCACTACTACTACTCCTACTATTATTACTACTGCTACAGTTGCTACTACTTTTAACTACAACTGCTGCTGCTCTGACTACTAATGCTACTAATACTACTACTATGACAAAAATAGCTACTACTGCTACTACGATAACTATTACTACTATAACTGCTACTACTACTAGTACTACCGCCACTACTACAACTGCTACCACTGTGACCACAACCTACTACTACTACTTCTACAACTGCAACTATTGCTACAAAGGTACTACTACTACTACTACTAATACTACTGCTCCTACTACTACTGCTGTTATTGTGCTACTACTACTACTACTTCTTCTACTACTGCAACTTCTGCTACTACTACTACTTCTACTCCTACCACTATAATTACATCCTCTATGACGGCTTCTGCTACTATTAATACTACTCCTACTACTACTACTACTACTACTACTACTATGACTACTACCATTCCTACTACTATCGTTACTACTGCTATTATTAGTACAACTGCTGCTACTTCTACTACTACTACTATTACAAATACTACTATTACAAATAGCACTACTACTACTAGTTCTACTACTGCAGCTACTGCTGCTACTACTACCATTACTATCACTTCTAATACTATAGCTACTGCTATGACTACAACTTATAATGCCGCTACAACTGCTAGTACTGCTACTACTGCTACTGTTGCTGCTACTACTGCTACTGTTGCTGCTACTACTACTACAGCTACTGTACATACTGCTCTACTACCATTACAACTATAGCTACTACTGCTTCAGCTACTACTGTTAGTATAGCTACTGCTGCTACTTCGACTACTACAGCTACTACTAGTGATAGTACTACTACTACTACTACAACTATTACAACTTCTAATACTACAACTACTTGTGCTACTGCTGCTACCACTACTACAACTACTTCTCCTACTACTACTACTACTACTACTACTACTACTACTACGACTTTTCCAACTACTAGTATTTCTACTACTAGTATTGCTACTACTACTACTATTACTATATTACTACTACTACCGCTACTGCTACAATGACTACAACTACTACTACTACCTCTACAACTACTATAGCTTGTGTTACCAATACTATGACTGCTACTACTACGACTACTACTACTACTACTACTATAATTACTACTGCCATTATTACTACAATAACTACTACTACTGCTATCATTGATTTTGTAGCCAGAACAGCAATAACTTATATTGCACCTACCGCTACTGCTGCTGCTACAGCTACTACTACTAATGCTACTACTGCTACTGCTACCAGTTCTGCTGTTGCTACTAAAGATACTAGTAGAAGTACTACTTCGACTACTACTACAACTACAGCAACAACGACTACTGCTACTACTACTACTGTTGCTGCTACAGATACTACTACAACTACTACTTCGAGTACTACTACTACTACTACTATTATTATTACTTCTACAAATACTACAACTACTACTATTACTACTACTACTACTACTACTACTACTACTACTATTACTACTACTACTACTACAACAACAACAACAACAGCAACGAGTACTACTACAACTACTACTACTATTGTAACTACAAACCTGCTACTACGACTATAATTACTGCTCCTACTACTATCGATACTGCTACTATAATAACTACTACTTCTACTTCAACTACTAGTACTACTATTACTGCACCTATTGCTACTAATTCTATAGCTACTCCTCCTATTACTACTGCTTCTACTACTACTACTTATACTACTATACTATTACTACTATTACTACAACTACTACTATAGCAACACCAACTACTTCTGCTACTACTACTAATACTATTGCTACCGTTGCAGTTACTACTACAACTACAACTACTACTGCTAGTACTGCTACTATTACTGCTACTACAACAACAACAACTACTACTATTACTAATACGACAACTACTAATACTCCTACACCTACTACTACTACAACACCAACTACTACTGCTATTACTACTACAACAACTACTACTACTACTTCTCCAAATACTCCTATTATTACAACTTAAACTACTCCTACTATTGCTATAACTACTACTACTACTACTACTATGACTACTACCATTCCTACTACTATCGTTACTACTGCTATTATTAGTACTACTGCTGCTACTTCTACTACTACTACTAATGCCTCTACAACTACTGCGACTGCTACAACTACCGCTACTACTACTACAACTCATATTACTGCTACTACTGCTACAACCACCACAATAGCTATTACTGCAACTACTGCTGTAGCTTTTGCTACCTCTGCTACTACTACAGTTCCTACCGCTACTACTACTACCACTACTACCGCTACTACTGCTACTACTGATACTACAACTACTACTGATGCTATTGCTACTACTAGTACTACAACTCCTACAACTGCTGCTACTACTTATACTACTAATACGACTGCCAATATTATAATTGCTACTACTACAACTACTACGTTTACTAGTATTGGTACTGTTGCAACTACTTCTACTACTACTACTACTACCACAACTACTTTTACTAACACTACTACTACTACTACTTTTACAACTACTACTACTACTAGGATTACTACTACTCCAACTACTGCTACTACAACTACTACCATTACTTCTCTTACTTCTACTACTCCTGCTACTTCTACTAGACCTACTACTACCGCTACAACAACTTTTGCTACTACTACTAGTTTGGTTGTACTTCCACTACAACTACCTCTACTACTACAACTACTATCGCTACTACTGCTACTAATGTTACTTCCACTACTATTATAGCTATTTCTACTTCTACTGTTGCTGCTTCTCCTGCTGCTACTACTTCTCCTCCTACTACTACTCCTACTGCCACTACAACAATAACAACAATAATAACAACATTAACAACAACAACTACTAGAATACTTCTACAACTATTTCTAGTAATTTTCATCCAATTACTACAGCTATTACTTCTACGACTGCTACTACTAGAACTTCTGCAACTATGGCTACAACTTCCACTATTGCTACCACTTCTACAATTGCTACTGCTGCTAGTTTTACTACTACTACGACTACTAATGCTACAACTGCCACTATTTCTAGAAATTCTACTGCTACTGCTACTACTACTACAATTGCAACTTCTACTACTACTACAACTACTACCACTAAAAAGACTACAACTAATGCAGCTACATCTACTTCTACTTCTACTACTACAACTTCGGTTACTATTACGATAACTGCTACGACCAATTCTATTACTACGGTTGAAACTACTACAACTATTCCTACAAGTACTAATATTAGAAATACCTCTATTACTGCAACTACAACTAGTACTATTACTTCTCCTACTAGTGCCACTACAGCTACCGCTACTAGGGCTACTCCTACTACTGCAACTTATACCACTACTACTACAAGTACAACCATAGCTACTACTACTACTACCATTAATACTATTACAGTTACCACTACTACTACAACTACTACTTCTATCACTACTACTACAGCTACTACTGCTACTACCACTACTACTACTGTTGCTACCATAGCTACTGCTACTACTACTGTAACTACTACTACTACTACAAGTACAACTTCTACTACTAATGCTACTACTACAACAACTACTACTACTAGTACTGCTATGACTACTACTATGACTACTAGTATAAATACTAAACCTGCTACTACTGCTGTTGCTGCTACTACTACTACTACTACTACTTCTACAACAATAGCTATTATTACTACTACTAAAACTACTACTACTACAACTACACCTCCTGCAACTACTACTACTACTACTACTACTACAACTACGTCTACTATTACTACTCCTGCTATTACTATTACTTTGACTACTTCGACTATTGCTACTGCTCCTACTACTACTACGACAACAACAACAACAACAACAACTACTACTACTACAACAACAACTACAACTAGTCCTACTGCTATTACTAGTAGTAGTACTACTACTTCTACTATAGCTACTTCTGCGACTACTACGACTACGACTACAACAACAAAAACGACTACTACTATTACAGCTACTGCTTTGACTACTACAATTACTACTATGGCTAGTACTACTTCCACAAGAACTGCTATTACTACTACTACTTTTACTATTACTACTACTACTCGTATTGCTACTACTACTACTACTATTACTACTACTACTACTCCTCCTATTGTTGCTACTAGTACACTTACTACTACTACTACTGCTGCTGTAGCAATGACTACTACTATTTTTACTACTACTTCTACTTTTACTACTACTACTACTACTACATCTCCCACTACCACACTACTACCACAACTACAACAACTAGTACTACTGCTACTCCTACAACTAGTACGTCTACTGCTGTTCCTCGAACTACTACTACTGCTACAACAACAACTACTACTTCTTTTTCTACTACAATAACTACTACGACTACTATTACACCTACAAGCTCTACTAGGGCTACTACTATTATTATTACTGCTGCTGTGACTACCACTATTACTACTACTACTACTACAACAACAACTACTACAACAGTCACCACTCCTACTTCTACTACTATTACTATAGATACTCCTTCTACTACTACTACTGCTACTACTACAACACTACTACTACTACTTGTACTACTACTACTCCTACCTCTACTACTCCTACTACTACTTTTACTGCTGCGGCTACAACTACAATGACAACAACAACTACTACAATGATAACTGCTCCTCCTCCCACTAGAACTGCTACTTGTACCACAACTACTACTATAACTACTACAACATCTACTATTACTACAACAACTATAATTACTACAACTACTACAACTAGTACTACAGCTGGTACCACCGCTACAACTACTACATCTATAAAAACTTCTTCTACTACTCCTACTACTACTACTACAACAACTACTACTACTACAGCTACTACTGCTGCTGCTAGTGCTACTGCTAATACTGCTACTACTGCTACTACGACTAATCCCAATACTCCCACTACTACTATTGCTATTAGTAATACTACTACTACTACTACAACAATTACTACTACTACAACTGCTACTGCGACTACTACTACTACTACCACCATCACTACTACTACAACTACTACTACTACTACTACAACTCCTCCTCCTCCTCCTCCTACTACTACTTCTATTAGTTCTAATACTGCTACTACTGCTACTACTACTTTTACTTCTACCACTATTACAACAACAACTACTACTACTACTACTACAACCACCATTACAACTATAGCAGCTACTACTACCACTATTACTACAGCTACTACTGCTACTGCTATTCCTTTTACTACTACTACTACTACCACTCCTATTACAACTACTATAACAACTACTCCTCCTACGACTACTACTACTACTACTACAACTACTAATACTACTACTACTTCTGCTGTCGCTCCTCCGGCTACTACTACTACTCCTCTTCCTCCAACTACTACTAGTGCTGCTACTACTTCTAATACTGCTACTACAACAACTACTACTACTGCTACTACTATTGAAACTACTATTGCTACTATTACTACAACAACAACTACTACTACAACTCCTGTCACCACTAATACTACTACTAGTAGGACCATTATTGCTACTAATTCTACTACCATGACTACTACTACTAGAAGTACTATTACTATTACTACTGCTGCTGCGGCTGGTACAACTACTACTGCCACTCTTGGTACTACACGGCTATAGCTACAACTACTACTTGCACTACTACTACTGCTGCTATTGCTATAACTACTACTACCATTGCTACTACTGCTACTACTCCCACTGCAACTACTACTACTACTCCCCATGCTGCTACTACCACCACTACTGCTACTACTACTACTACTACTACTTCCACTACTACTACTACTGTTACTACTTCCACGTCCACTACTCCTAGTACTACTACTCCTCCTCCTCCTCCTCCTCCTCCTCCTCCTGCTACTACTACTAGTACTATTAATATTGCTACTAGTACTGCTACGTTTACTAAAACTAGTAGGACAACAACTATTACTGCTACATTACTATTGCTTCTACTATTACTGCAACTACAACTACTAGTACTGCTACTACTACCACTACAACTAGTACTACTACTACTTCTACTACTACTGCACTACTACCATAACTATTGCTCTATTACTACGTATACTACTACTATGGTGCTACTACTATTACTACTAGTACTAGTACTACTACAACTACTACAACTTCTAGTACTACCACTGCTACTCAGACTACTACTACTACTACTACTACTACTATAGCTACAACTTCTACTACTATTACTACAGCCACCACAACAACTAATACTACTACTATAATTATTAAGACTACAACTGCTACTGCATCTCCTCCGCAAACGAGGATAACTACTACTACTACTACAATTAGTACAACTACTATTGCTTCGCTTACTACTATTACTACTACAATTGCTCCTACTTCTACGCATACTCCTTTTGCTTTAACTATTCCTACTACTACTACTAGCACAACTATGACTTTTGCGACTACTACTACTACTATTACGACAAATAACATTGCTATTACAACTACTAGTACTGCCACTACTACAGCTACTACTATTGCTACTATAATTATTTTTACTACAACTACAATAACTACTACAGCTGCAATGACAACTACTACTACTTCTATTACTACTAGTACTACTGTTACTACTACTACTACTAGTACCACAAATACTACAACTTCTATTACTACTACTACTAGTACTACAAATACTACAACTTCTACTACTACTACTACTACCACTCTACTACTTCTACTACTACTAGACTTCTACTACTACTACTACCGCTTCTGCTTCTATTACAACAACTACTACTACTTATGCTACTACTACTGCTGCTACAAATGTCGCGGCTGTAACTCCTACTACTATGACTACTACTAAAACTACAATTACAGCTACTACTATTACTGCTGCTAGTACTTCTACTACTACTACTACAACTACTCCAGCTGCTACTACAACTTTTACTACAACTACTACTATATCCTGCGTCTAGGACTACTACTACACATACTTTTACTACTACTGCTATGACTTACTACTTCTACTACTACTACTTCTACTACTTCAACCACTATGATTACTACTACTCCAACTACTACTACAACTACGACAACAACTACTACTACTACCACTACTACTACAACAACAACTACGACTACTATTACTGCTTCTACTACTACTACAAGTACCACTACTCCTAATTCCACTGCAACTCCTACTACTGCTATGACTACTCCTACTAGTACTACTGCTACAACTACTAGTACTAGTACTACTACTAGTACAAGTACTACTACCACTACTACTGCTATTACAACCACTACTACTAAGACTACTACTAGTCCTACGACAACTGCTACTACAAAAAGAATAACTACTTCAAATACTATTACTACTACCACTACTTCTGCTACCACAGATACTACTACTCCTACCACTGTAGCTACTACAATTGCTGTTGTTGTTGCTGCTACTCCTACTACTATTACTAGTAGTACTACAACTACTTCTACTAGTACTACTACTATTGCTACTACTACTATTACTACTACTACTTTGACTGCTACTACTACTACTACTGTAACAATAATAATAATAACAACTTCTACTGCTACTGTTGCTACTACTGCGACTGTTGCTACTACAACTACAGCAGCTACTGCAGTTAAGAGTACTACTAGTATGACTAGTAGTAGTACTACTACTACTACTAGTACTACTACTGCTACTATAACTACTACTACTATAACTTCTACTATTAATACTTCCACTAGTGCTCCTAATACTCCTACTACAACTACTACTATTACTAGTACTACTGCTACAACTCCTACTACTTCTGCTATTACCACAATTACTACTACAACTACTGCAATTGCAATGAATGCTACTATTACTACTCCTACTACAACGATCACTATTACTATTGCAACCGCTAGTATTACTACTACTACTATTACTACTACAACTACTATTACTACTACTACTAATACTATTAGTACTACTACTACTATTACTACAACTACTACTATTACTACTACAACTAGTACAACTTCTACTACAACTGTTGCTACAACTATTATAGCTAGAACTACAACTATTGCTACTGCTACTACTACTGTTGCTACTTGTAATACCACTACTACTACTTCTACTACAGCCACTATGACTATTGCTACTACTACTACCACTACTGCTACTACTGCTACAGCTGGTACTACTACTTCTCTTACTACTGCTACTAATACTGCTACCACTGCTGCTGCTACTGCTACTATTGCTACTTCTACTACTGCTCTTACTATTAGTGCTACAACTACCACTACTTTTACTACTGCTACTACCACTGATACTACTGCTGCTACTACTGCTACTCCTACTGCTGTTGGTACAAGTACTATTGCTATTGCTACTAGTACTGCTACTTCTCCTACTAAAACTTTTACAGCAACGACTACTATTGCCACTACTATCGTTACTACTAGTATTGCTACTGGTACTTCTTCTACTACTACTTTTGCAACTTCTGCTACTACTCCATTTGCTTCTACAACTACAACTACTACCACTACTACTACTACTACAACAACAACTACTACTACTACAACTGCTACTACTACTGCTACGACAACTACTACTACTATTTTTACTACTATTACTACTACTGCTGCTACTACTACTACTGGTACTACTCTTACTACTACTACCACTACTACTGGTACTACTACTCCAACTACTACTACCACCCCTGTGCTACAACTACAATGACCAGACAACAACAAGAAGTATAGTTGTTGCTGCTGCTACTACAACTCCTACTTGTACCATAACTGCTACTATAAGTACTACAACATCTACTATTCCTAGAACAACTACTACGACTGCTACTATTACTACTGCTACTACTACTACTACTACCATGACTAATGCTACTGCTACGGCTACTACTAGTACCATAGCTGGTACCACCACTACAGTTACTACATCTATAAAAACGGCTACTACAACCCCTAGTACTACTACTACTATTACAATAACTACTACTACTATTACTACTACTATAGCTACTGCTACTACTACAACTACTACTATAGCAACTACTGCTGCTACTACTGCTACTGCTACTACTACTACTACTGTGACTAATACTACTGCTACTAATGCTACTCCTAATACTCCTACCACTACTACTACTGCTCGTAATACAACTAATACTACTACAATAATTAATATTACTGCTACTGCTACTGCTACTACTACTACTACTCCTGCTACTACTACTACTACTGTGACTAATACTACTGCTACTAATGCTACTCCTAATACTCCTACCACTACTACTACTGCTCGTAATACAACTAGTACTACTACAATAATTAATACTACTACTACTGCTACTACTACTACTACTACTACTACTTCTAGTACTCCTTCTATTAGTTCTAGTACTACTAATATTGATGGAACTATTTTTACTACTACCACTATTACAAATACCATTGCTGCTGCTACTGCTACAACAACAACAACAACTACTATTATAGCTGCTACTTCTACCACTATTACTATGACTACAACTGTTACTGCTACTCCTCTTACTACAGCTACTACAATTACTAATACTACTGTTGTTGCTGCTGCCGCCGCTGCTGCTGCTACTACTACTACTCCTCCTCCTCCTCCTCCCCCTCCTCCTCCTCCTACTAGTACTAGTACTACTACTACTACTACTAATTCTACTACTGCTACTCTTACAACTACTACTACTGCTACTACTAGTGTTGCTGCTCCTTCTACTTATCTTACTACTATTCCTATTACTACAACTACAACTACTACTACTATTACTCCAACTTCTACTACTTCTATTTTTACTACTACTATAACTAATACTACTGCTATTCCTACTACTAATACTACTTCTACTACTGCTACAACTACTACTCCTGCTACTACTACTTCCACTATTGCTACTATTGCTACTACTACTACTACTACTACTACTACAACTACTGCTACTGCTACTGCTTATGCTGCTACTACTACTACTACTACAAGTGCTCTTGCTATTACAACTACTACTAGTACTAATGCTATAGCTGCTGCTGTTGTCGCTACTGCTACTACAACCTCTACAACTGCTACTACTGCTGCTGCTGCGGCTAGTACTGCACTACTACTACATCTACTAGTACTCGAGCTACTACTACTCCTACTACAATTACAATCACTACTACTACTAATACTACAACTACTATAGCTACTACTACCACAACTCCTATCGCCACTGATACTACTACTAGTAGGACCACTATTGCTACTAATTTTGCTACCACAACTACTACTATTGTAAGAACTGCTACTACTACCACTACAAGTACTACTACTATTATTACTTCTACTACTATTATTGATGCTGGTGCAACTACTACTGCCACTACTAGTACTACACTGCTGCAGCTACTACTACATCTACTACTACTGCTGCTGCTGCTGCCGCAGCTGCTGCTATTGCTATTGCTATAACTACTACTGCCACTGTTGCTACTACTACTACTGCCACTATTGCTACTACTACCACTACCACTGCTGCTACTACCACCACAACTTCTACTACTACTACTACCACCACCTCCATTAGTCCTAGTACTAATACAACTACTACTACAACTACTACTACTATTGCTACTGCTGCTGCAGCTGCTCCTACTAGTACTATTACTACTGCTACTTCTCCTACTAAAACTACTACAACAACGACTAGTACTGCTACTACTACTACTACTACTCCAACTGCTACTACAACTTCTACTACTATTTCTACTATACTCCTGCGACTAGTACTATTATAACTAATACTTGTACTACTAAAACTATGACTTACTACTTCTACTACTACAAATACTACAACTACAACTCCTCGAACAACAACTACTACCACCACCACCACCACAACCACTACTACTACTACTTCTACTACTACTCCAACTACTACTACTACTATTACTTCTTTTACTACTACTACAAATACTGCTACGACTACTACTACTAGTACTACTGCTACAAGTAAGAGTACTACTACTACTACTACTACTACTACTACTACTACTAAGACTACTACTATTATTACTACAAGAGCAAGTCCTGATACTACTACTAATACTCCGGATGCTGCTACTAGTACCATTACTACTATTACTAGTACTACTACATCTCCTACAAAAACTACTACTGCAACGACTAGTACTGCTACTACTACTGCTACTACTACTATTGCTACTACTATTGCTACTACTATTACTACTACTATTACTACTAATACAACAACTACTATTGCTACTACTACTACTACAACTACTACTATTTCTATTTTTATTACTACTACTGCACTACTGCCATAACTACTACTACTACTACTACTACTACCTCTACCACTACTATCGTACTACTACTACTACTACTACTACAACTACTACTACCGCCACTACTACTAGTACTTCTACTACTACTGCCACTACTAGTACTTCTACTACTACCACTACTAGTTTAACTAATACTACTACTACAACTAATACTGCTACATTTACAACCTCTACTACTATTACTACAACCAATACAACAACTAATACTACTACTACTGCTACTAATTCTCCCCCTACTCCGAAAATAACAGCTGCTGCTACTACTACTTCTACAACTACTATTACTCCCCTTACTACAACTACTACAACTACTGCTCCCACTTCTACTCCTACTCCTTCTGCTTTAACTATTCCTACTGCTTCTACTACTACTACTACTACTACTAGTACTACTACTACTACTACTACTCCTCCAGCTGCTACTACAACTTCTACTACTATTTCTACTATACTCCTGCGACTAGTACAATTACTACAAATAATTCTACTACTAAATCTAAGACTTACAACATCTACTACTACAAATACTACAACTAATACTCCTCGAACTACTATTGCTACTACTACTACCACCACCACCACCACTGCCACAACTACTTCTACCACTACTTCTACTCCAACTACTACTACTACTATGACTTCTACTACTACTACTAGAACTACTGCTATGACTACTACTACTAGTACTACTACTACTAGTACAAGTACTACTACTATTAAGACTACTACTACTATTACTACAACTGCTAGTCCTGCGGCTACTACTACAACTGCAGTTGCTGCAACTAGTACTATTACTACTGCTACTAGTACTACAACTTCTCCTACTAAAACTACTACAACAATGACTAGTACTGCAACCGCTACTTCTGCTACTACTAGTACTACTACTATTGCTACTACTAATGCTACTACTATTACTACTAATACGACTACTACTACTGCTACTACTACAACTACAACAACTACTACTTCTACTTTTACTACTATTGCACTACTGCCACAACTACTCCAACTACTACTACTACTACCTCTACTACTACTATCGTACTACAACTACTAGTAGTAGTAGTACTACTACTACTACTGCCACTACTAGTACTTCTACTACTTCCACTACTTGTCTGACTAATACTACTACTACAACTAATACTACTACTTTTACAACATCTACTACTATTACTACAACCAATACAACAACTAATACTACTAGTACAACTCCTATTACTACTACTGCTACTACTTCTCCCCCTACTCCAAGAATAACTACTACTGCTACTATTACTTCCCTTACTACTACTACAACTACTATTCCTCCTACTTCTACTCCTACTCCTCCTACTTTAACTATTCCTACTGCTGCTGCTGCTACTACTACTACTACTACTACTACAAGTACAACTACTACTTCTGGGACTACTACTACTACTGCTACAAGTAATACTTCTACTATAACTACTAGTTCTGCCACTACTACAACTACTACTATCACTACTATAATTATTATTACTACTACTACTACTACTACAGCTGCTACGACAACTTCTACCACTCTTACTACTACTCGCACTACTACTACTACTACTTATACTACTACTACTATTGCTGCTACAAATGTTGCTGCTGGAACTCCTACTACTACGACTACTACTAATACTACGACTACTACTACTACTGCTAGAACTACTACTACTACTACTACTACTACTACTACTACTACTACTACTACTACTACTACTACTACTACTACTACTACTACTACTACTACTCCAGCTGCTACTACAACTTCTACTACTATTTCTACTATACTCCTGCGACTAGTACTATTTCTACAATTACTTCTACTACTAAATCTATGACTTACTACTTTTACTACTACAAATACTACAACTACTACCCCTCAAAACTACTACTACTACTACTACCACCACCACCACCACCACTACTACTACCACCACTACCACTACTCCAACTACTACTACTACTATTACTTCTTCTACTACTACTACAACTACTGCTATGACTGCTACTACTAGTACTACTGCTACAAGTAAGAGTACTACTACTACTACTAGTACAAGTACTACAACTACTAAGACTACTACTACTATTACTACAACTACTAGTCCTGCGACTACTACGACTACTGTAACTGCTGCTGCTAGTACTATTACTACTGCTACTAGTACTACTACTTTTCCTAATAAAACTACTACAACAATGAGTAGTACTGCTACTACTACTACTGCTACTACTAGTACTACTACTGCTACTACTACTGTTGCTACTACTATTGCTACTAGTATTACTACAAATACAACAACTGCTACTTCTACAACTACTACTACAGCTACTACTACTTCTACTTTTACTACTACTGCACTACTACCACAACTACTGCTAGTACTACTACTACCTCTACTATTACTATCGTACTACTACTATTGCCACTACTAGTACTTCTACTACTATGACTACTAGTCTGACTAATACTACTACTATAACTAATACTACTACTTTTACAACCTCTACTACTATTACTACAACCAACACAACAACTAATACTACTACTACAACTCATAGTACTACTACTGCCACTACTTCTCCCCCTACTCCGAGAATAACTACTATTGCTATTACTACTACTACAACTACTATTACTTCTCTTATTACTACTACTACTACTATTGCTACAACTTCTAGTCCTACTCCTTCTGCTTTAAGTATTGCTACTATTGCTACTACTACTACTACTACTACTACTACCAGTACAACTACTACTGCGACTACTACAACTACTATTACAACAAGTAATACTGCTACTATAATTACTAGTTCTGCCACTACTACGACTACTACTATTGCCACTATAACTATTATTACTACTACTACTACTAATACTACAGCTGCTATGACAACTACTACCACTCCTATTACTACTCGCACTACTACTACTACTACTACTCTTACTGCTACTACTTATACTACTACTACTAGACCTCTACTACCACTACTACTACCGCTTCTACTTCTACTGCAACTACTCCTACTACTACTATTGCTGCTACAAATGTTGCTGCTGGAACTCCTATTACTATGACTACTACTACCACTACTGCTAGTACTACTACTACTACTACTACTACTCCTCCTCCTCCTCCTCCTCCTCCTCCTCTAGCTGCTCCTACAACTTCTACTATTATTTCTACTATACTCCTGCGACTAGTACTATTACTACAAATACTTCTTCTACTAAATCTATGACTTACTACTTCTACTACTACAAATACTACAACTACTACTCCTCGAACTATTACTACTACTACCACCACCACCAACACCAACACCACCACTACTACTACCACAATAACTACTCCAACTACTGCTACTACCATTACTTCTTCTACTACTACTTCAACTATTTCTACGACTAATACTATTAGTACTACTGCTACAAGTAAGAGTACTACTACTACTACAAGTCCAAGTACTACTACTACTACTACTACTACTAAGACTACTACTACTACAACAAGAATAACAACTTGCATTGTGACTACTACTATTACTACTTATGCAGCTACTAAAACTACCACTCCTACTACTAGTACCACTAGTATTACAACTACTGCCAATAGTACTACTACTATTGCTATTACTACTACTAATACTACTATTTGACTACTACAACTACTATAATAACAACAATAATAACTACACCTACTACTACTGCTACTGCTACAGCGACTGTTCCAACTACTACTACAATTGCTACTACTGTTAATAGTGCTACTGGTACGACTAGTACTACTAATACTACTACTACTACTACTACTATTGCTACTATTACTACTACAACTCCCACTATTACTACTTCTACTAGTACTCCAAATAATCCTACTACAACTACTGCAACAACTCCTACTACTATTGTTATTACAACCACTACTACTATAACTACGACTCTTACAATGACCACTACTACGACTATTACAACTACTACAACTACTATTCCTACTACTACTATCACTATTACTATTGCTACCATTGTTACTACTACTGCTACTCCTACTTGTACTACTACTACTGCAATTACTACTACTACTACTACTACTATAACTACTACAACAACTACTACCACTATTTTAATTGCTACTACTACTATTACTACTGCTACTGCTATTACTACTACTAGTACTATATTACTACATCTGCTACTATTGCTACTAATACTACAACTGCTACTACAACAGTTATATCTACAATAGCTATACTTCTGCTACTACTACTAATACTACTGCTACTACTTCTACTACTGCCATTACAACTATTGCTACTACTACTATTGCTATTACTACTACCACTACGGCTTCTATTGCTACAGCTGCTACTACTACTTCTCTTACTAATGCAACTACTCCTACTACCACTACTGCTACTGCTATTGCTATTATTGCTACTACTGCTACTTCTACTACTGCTACTACCATTACTTCCACAACTGCTACTACTACTTTGGCTACAACTACCACTACATCAACTACCGATATGCTACAACTACTACTACTACTACTACTACTACTACTATTGCTACTACTACTACTACTACTACTCCTACTGCTACTACTACTACTACGATTACTGTTGCTGCTAGTATTGCTTGTTCTCCTACTAAAACTATTACAGCAATGACAACTATTGCTACTACTACTGCTGCTAACAGTACCTCTTATACAACAACTACTATTGCAAATTCTGTTACTACTCCATCTTTTACAACAATGACTACTACTACTACTGCTCCTACTACTCCTACTACTGCCGCTACTACTGCTACTGCTACTACTACTACTACTACTACTAATGTGACTAATACTATGACAACTACTGCCATTAGAAGTACTACTTCTACCACTACTACTTCTGCCATTACTTCTATCCATACTACTATTTCTGCCACTACTGCTAGTACTACTACTGCTGCTGCTGCTATTGTTGCTACAAGTACTATTACTACGGCTAATACTACAACTACTTTTCCTACTACAACTACTACCACAACTGCTTCTATTTCTACTACTATTCCTTCAACTGCTGCTGCTACTGGTAGTACTTCGACTACTCCTACTATTGCAACTTCTGCTACCAACCCTTTTGCTGCTACAGCTACTACTACTACCATTACTACCACTATTGCTACTAGCACCAGTACTACTATTACCACTCTACAACTCTTGCTACCACTACTACTACTACAACTAAAACTACCACTATAATACTACCACTACTACTTCTACCACAACTACTACTACTATTACTACTACTGCTGCTATTACTGCTACTACTGCCACTACTACAACAACTATCACTACTACTACTATTGCAGCAATTGAGTACTAGTTCCCCTACTATAATAACTACTACTATTACACCTACTACTATAGCTACATCTACTGCTGCTGCTCCAACTGCTAATACTACTTTTGCTGCTGCTACTACTCAACTTCTCCTACCTCTACTACTACTACTACTAATACCACTACCACTACTGCTACTATTGCTACTACTATCCCTACTACTATAACTACTACGACCACCAAAATGACAAATATTGCTACACCTTGTACTAATTCTGTAGCTACTGCTACTACTACTACTACTACTACTACTACTACTACTACTATTACAACTACTTCTACTACTTCTGCTGCTACTACTACTACTACTATTACTACAACTACTATTGCTACTACTACTATTACTCCTAGTACTACAACTACTGCCACTACTGTCATAGCTATGACTACAATGACCACTACAACAATAACAACTACTATTATTGCTACTGCTACTACCTGTACTACTACTTCTACTACATATGCTACTACTACTAGTACTACTTCTGCTACTAATACTATTACTAATGTTGCTGCTACTACTACTACTTTTACTACTACTACTATAACTGATACTGCTACTACTTTAGCTACTACTACCGCTGCTACTACTACTAGCGCTACTGCTACTACTGTAACTATTGTTACTAAACTGCTACTGCTACTACTACTACTACTGCCACTACTATTACTATCGCTACTACTGCTACTACTACTACTGTTACTACTATTGCTACTACTGCTACCACCACTACTTCTACTACTGCTACTACTACTACTTCTCCCACTACTGCTATGGCTACTTCTGCTACTATCACTATAATTACTACCACGACTACTACTACTATTTCTATTTCTCCATTTGCTTCTGCTACTCCTATTACTACAACTACAACTACAATGAGTTTTGATACTTCTACATCCAGTTCTAGTACTACTATTGCTATTACTACTACTATTATTGCTACTACTACTACTACTATCGCTACAACTACTACAACTATAAATACAAGTACTATTGTTGCTACAACTACTACTGCTGCTGCTTCTCCTACTATTACTACTACTGCTGCTGCTACTACAACAACAACAACTACTACTACTACCACTACTACTACTACTGCCACTTCAACTACTGGCACTACTACTACTACTACTACTATTGCTACTATTACTATTGTAGAAACTACTTCTAAACATCTCGTACTACTACTACTTTTGTTGCTTCTACTGCTACTGCTACTATTGCTACTACTACTGCTACTACTTCCACTGATGCGGCTACTACTACTACTACCACCACTACTACTAATAGTATTGCTAGTCCTACCGCTACTGCTACTACAACTACAACAACCACTATAATTACTATCACTACTATGACTTCCAATACTACTACTACTACAACGTCCACTACTACTACCACCACTACAACAACTACCACTACTACTAGTACTAATATTTCTACCCTGACTATGACTACTATTACTACCACCACTTCTACTGCTAATATTGCTAGAACTACTACAACTACCTTAACTACTACTACTTCTACTACAACTACAACTTCCCCTACTACTACCACTAGTACTAATGCTTCTACTACTTCACCTACAACCACTACTACTACTACCACTACTACTACTGTCACTACTAGTACTACTATCAATGCTACTATTGCCACTATTATAATTTCTATTACTATTACTATTCTTCCTACTACTGACTACCACTTCTCCTACAACAACAACTACTACTACTATAACTACTACTAGTGTAGTAGTTGTAGAAGTACTAGAAATAGTAGGAGTAGGAGTTGGAAAAGTATTAGACATAGTAGTGGTGGTGGTGGTAGTAGTAGTAGTAGTAGTAGGAATAGTAGCAGTCATACTAGTAGTAGTTCTTATAGTAGTAGTAGTAGGAGTAGTAGTAGCAGCAATAGTAGAAATATTAATGATAGTAGTAGTAGTAGTAGTAGCAACAGCAATAGTTGTAGCAGCAGTAGTAGTACTTGTAGTAGTCACAAAAGTAGTTATAGTAAAAGAAACAAAAATAGTACTTATTGTAAAGAATAAAGTAGTAGTTGTAATAGCAGCAGCAGCTACAGGAGTAGTAGTAGCAAGAGTGTTAGGTGTAGTAGTAGTAGATTCATTAGTAGTGTTAGTATTAGTAGTAGGAGTAGTAGTAATAGTAGTAGGTGTTGGAATAGTTCTAGTAGTAGGAATAGTAGTAGGAGTTGGTATAGTGGTAGGAGTAGTAGCAGGAGCAGTAGCAGTAGTAGTAGTCTTATTATTATTAGTAGTAGTAGTAGTAATTGTTCTAGTAGCAGAAGTAGTAGTAGTATTAGTAGTAGTAGTAGTTGTAGTGGTTGTTGCAGTAGTAGTTGTAGTATTACTAGTAGTAGTAGCGGTAGTAGTAGTTGGAGTAGGGGTAGTAGTAGTAGCAGGAGCGGTAGAAGTAGTAGGAGTTATTGTAGGAGTAGTAGTAGCAATAAAAGTAGGAGTAGTTGGAGTAGTAGTAATAGTAGTAGTACCAGCAACAACAATAACAATAATAGTAGAAGTAGCAACAACAGTAGTTGTAGTAGTAGTGGTAGTAGTATAAATTGTAGTAGTAATTGTAGTAGTTGTGATAAGACTAGTAGTAGTAGCAATAGGAGTAGTATTTGCAGTAGTAGTACTTATTATTATTGTAGTAGTAGTAATAGCAATAGAATTAGTAGCAATAATAGCAGTAACAGTAGTAGAAGTAGTAGTAGCAGTAGTAGACATAGTTGTTGCAGTAGTAGAAGTAGCAGTAGTGGTGGTAGTAGTAGTAGTAATAGTAGTGGTATTGGTAGTTGGAGTTGAAGTTGTAGTTGTTGTAGTAGTAGTAGTAGAAGAAGAAGTAGTAATAAAAGTAGTTGTAGCAATAATACTAGTAGTAGTAATTGGACTAGTAGTACTCACCGTCGTAGCAACAATAATAGTAGCAGTAGTAGTGGCAGTAATAGTTGCTACAGTAGTAGTTGTAGTTGCAGAAACTATAGTAAGGGGAGTAGTAGTACTAGTAGGTTTAGTAGTTGTTGTTGTAGCAGTAGCAATAGTAGTAGTTGTCGTACTAGTACTAGTAGCAATAGTAATTGTTGTAGTAGCAGAAGTAGCAGTTGTTGTAGTAGTAGCAAAAGTAGCAGTAGTAGCAACAGTAGACCTTGTTGTAGTGGTAGCAGAGTCATAGCAGTAGCGGTGGCATTAATTGTAGTAGAAGTAGTAGTAGTAGTAGTAGTAATAGTAATCGTAGTCATACTAGTAGTAGCAGTAATAGTAGTAGTAGTTATTGTATTAGTAATAGTAGTAGTTATTGTAGCAAAAGTAATAGTAGTAGTCACAGTAGTAGTAGTAGTAGTAGTAGTAGAAGTAATAGTAATAGCAGTAGTACTAGTAGTTGAAGTAGTAGTAGTAGTAGCAATAGTAGCAATAGTTGTTCTAGTAGTAGTAGTAACTGTTATTCTTGTTATAGTAGCAGTACTAGTAGTAGTTGCAGTATTAGTAGTAGAACTTGTAGTAGTTGTAGCTGTAATAGTAGTAGTAGGAGTAGAAATAGCAGTAGTTAAAATAGTAGGAGTACTAGGTGTAGGAGTAGAAGTAGTAGTAGGTGCAGCTTAGTAGTAGTAGTAGCAATCAAAGTATTATTATTAGTAGTAGGAGTAGCAGCATGTAGTAGTAGCAGTAGTAGTAGTCATCGTAGTAGTAGTAGAAATAGTTATCGTAGTCAAAGTAGTTGTAGTAGTAGTAGTAGTAATAGTACTAGTAATAGTAGTATTAGTAATAGTAGTAGCCGTAGTAGCAGAAGTAATAGTAGTAGTCATAGTAATAGAAGTAGCAGTAGAAGAAGTAGTAGTAGTATTAGAAGTAAGAGTAGTAGTAGTAGTAGTATTAGTAGTAGTAGTAGTAGTAGCAGTAATAGTGGCAGTAGTAGTTCTAGTAGTAGTGGTAGTTGTTGTTGTTGTAGTAGTAGTAGTAGTTGTTGTGGTAGTAGTACTACTAGTAGTAGTAGTATTAGTAGTAGAAGTTATGGTTGTTGTAGCAGTAGTAGTAGTTGGAGTAGAAATAGTAGTAGTTGAAGTAGTAGAAGGAGCTGTAGTGTTGGAGTAGGAGTAGTAGTAGGAGCCGTAGTAATGGTAGTAATAGCAGTTGGAGTATTAGTAGTAGTAGTAGGAGTTGCAATATGAGTAGCAACACAAACAGTAGTAGTAGTGGAAGTACTACTTGCAGTAGTCGCAGTAGTTGAAGTAGTAGTATTAGTAGTAGTAACGGTATTAGTAGTTGTGGTAGTAGGAGTAGTAGTAGTAGTAGTGGTAGCTATTGTTGTTGTAACAATAGCAGCCGCAGTAATAGTAGTTGTTTTAGTAATTGTAGTAGCAGTAGTTGTACTAGTAGTAGAAGTAGTAGTTGTAGTAGTAGAGGCAGTACATCTTCTATAGGTAGCAGTCAGAATAGTAGAAGTTGTCCTAGTAGTAGTTGAAGTAGAAGTAGGAGCAATAGCAGCAGTAGTAGTAGTTGAAGTAGTAGTAGTGGCAATAGTAGTTATAATAGTAGCAGTAGCAGTTGTTGTGGTAGCAGTAGGAGAACTTTTATTAGTTGTAGTAGTAGCAGTAGTAGTATTATTTTTAGTAATAGTTATAGTTGTAGGAGAAGTAGTGGTATTAGTAGTAGCAGTTGTAGTAGAAGTGAAGTAATAGTAGCAGCAGTAGTAGTAGAGGTCGTAGTAGAAGTAGTAGTTGCAGTAGTCGGTGCAGTGGTTGCAGTAGTAGTGGTTGAAGTAGTTGTAGTAGTAGGAGAAGTAGTAGTAGTAGTAGTTGTAGCGGTAGGAGTAGTAGTAGTAGTATTAATAGCAATAGTAGTAGTATAAGTAGTAGTAGCAGCAGCAGTAATAGTAGTAATAGTTGAAGTAGTAGTAGTAATAGTAGCAGTAGTTGTAATAGGAGAAGTTTTAGTAGTAGTAATAGTAGCAGTAGTAGTTGTTGTAGTGGTAATAGAAGTAGTAGCTATAGCACGAGTAGTAGTAGTAGTTGTAGTAGAAGCTGCAATATCCATAGCTGTAGTAGTAGTAGTAGCAGTAGTAGTAGCAGTAGTTGTAGTAGCCGTAGTAGTAGTAGTAGTTGTAGTAGCAGTAGAAACAGTAGTAGTAGGAGTATTACTAGTAGTAGTAGTAGTTGAAATAGTAGTAGTAGCAATGGTAGCAGTATTAGCAGCAGTAGTTGTAGTAGTAGGAGAAGTTTCGTAGTAGTAGTAGTAGTAGTAATAGTAGCAATAGTAGTAACACGAGTAGTAGCAATGGTTGTAGTAGAAGGTGTAGTATCTGTTGCTGTAGGTGTAGTTGCAGTAGTAGTAGTAGTAGTAGTAGTAGCTATAGTTGTAGTAGCTGTAGTAGTAGCCGTACAATAGTAGAAGCAGCAATAGCAGTGACAGTAGTAATAGTAGTGGTAGTAGTATAAATTATAGTTGTAGTAGTAGTAGTAATCAGAGTAGTAGTAGAAGCGGTAGGAGAAGTATTTGTAGTTGTAGTTGTTGTTGTAGTTGCAGCAGTGGAAGCAGTAGTTATAATATTAGTGTTAATAATAATAGTAGTGGTCATAGTAGTAGTAGTAGGGGTTGGACTTGGAGTCGTCGTAGTTGTAGAAGTAATAGGAGTAGTAGTAGCAGCAGTAGTAGGAATGGTAGTGGAATAGTAGTAGTAGTAGTAGCGGTGGTAGTAGTAGTAGTAGCAACAGTAGCAGCAGAAGCTGTAGTAGTAGAAGTAGTACTAGTATTCATAGTAGTAGTAGTTGCAGCAATGGAAGGAATAGTAGTAGAAGCAGTTATACTAGTAGTAATGTAGTAGTAGTCTTAGTAGTAGTTGTAGTAGTACTAGTAGTAGTAGTAGTAGGGGTAGTTGTAGTAGTCCTTGTAGTAGCAGTAGTGGTTGTAGTAGTAGTACCATTAGAAGTTGTTCCAGTAGTAGTAGTAGGAGTGTTTGGATTTGTAGTTTTAGTACGAGGAGGAGTAGTAGTAGTAGTAGCAGTAGGAGCAATAGTAGTAGTAGTAGTCATAATAGTAGTACAAGTAGTAGTAGCAATAGTAGTAGTACGAGTTGGAGTAGGAGTGGTCGTTGCAGCAATAGTATAAGTAGGAGAAGTAGTAGTATTAGCAGGTGTAGGAGTAGTAGGGGTAAGAGTCGTAGTAGGAGTTGGGGTAGGAGTAGTAGTAGTAGGGTTAATATTAGCAGTTGTAGTACCAATAGTAGTAGGAGTAGTAGTAGTAGCAAATGTACTAGTAGTTGAAGTAGTAGTAGTAGTAGTAGTAGTAGTAGCCGAAGTAGTAGCAATAGTAGTAGTAATAATAGTAGCAATAGTAGTTGTTGTAGTAGTAGAAGTAGCAATTGCAGCAATAATAGTAGTAGTTGTTGCAGTTGTAGTAGCAATATCAGTTGTTGCAGAAGTAGTAGTAGCAGTACAAGCAATAGCATCAGTAGTACTAGAAGTAGTAGTAGTCGTAGAACTAGTAGCAGTGAAAGTAACAAAATTTGTTTTTGTAGTAGTATAGTAATTGAAGTAGAAGCACTATAGTAGTCGCAGTAGCAATAGCAATAAGAGTAGTAGTAGAAGTAGAGCAGTACTAGCACTAGTTCTAGCAGTGGCAACAGTAGTAGCAGTTGTAGCAGAATTAGTAGTAGTTGTACTAGTAGTATTAGTAGCCATTGTAGTAGTTGTCGTATTGGTAGCAGTTGCAGTAGTAGTTGTAGTAGTAGTGGTGGCAGTAGATGTAGCGGTAATAGTTGTAGTAGTATTAGCTGCAGTAGTAGCAGTAGTAGTAGTAGCAGTAGTAGTTGTTGTAGTTGTAGTCGTAGTAGTAGGAGTAGGAGTACTAGCAGTAGGAGTAGAAGTAGTAGCAGTGGTAGCTGTAGTAGTTGCAGTAGTAGTTGTAGTTTTAGTAGTAGTAGCAGCAGAAGCAGCAAAAGTAGTAATATTAGCCGTAGTAGTAGTAGCAGCAGCAGCAGCAGCAGTAGTAGCAGTAGTAGTAGTAGTAGTAGTAATAGCCATAGTAGCTGCAATAGTCGCCAAAGTAGGGGTAGTAGTAGTCGTAGTAGTAGTAATAGCTGTAGTTGCTGTAATGGCCATAAAAGTAGGGGTAGTAGTACTTGTGCTAGTAGAAGTAGCTGTAGTAGTTGTAGAAATAATTACAGTAGTAGTAGTAGTAGCAGTAGTAGTGGCAGTAGTAGTAATAGCAACAACTGTTGATGCAGTAGTAGTTAAAGAAGTTGTAGTAGCATTGGTAGCAGGAGTATTAATAGTAGCTGCAGTGGTTGATGTAGTAATAGAAGTAATAGTAGCAGTAGCCAGTGCTATTGTAGTAGGAGTAGGGGAAGTTGTAGTATAAGCAGTAGCAATAGTAATACCAGTAGTAGTAGTTATAGTAGCACTATCAATAGAAATAGTAGCAGAAGTAGGAGCAGTTTTAGTCGTAGTTGTTGTAAAAGTATTAGCAATAGTAGTAGTAGTAGTAGTACTAGAAGCAGTAGCAGTAGCAGTAGCAATAGCTGTAGTAGAAGTAGTAGTAGTAGTAGTAGGAGAAGTAGTAGTAGAAGTATTCGTAGTTGTTGTAGTAGTAGTAGTAGTAATCATAATAGTGGTAGTAATTGTAGTAGTAGTAGCAGAAGTAGTAGTAGTAGTTGTTGTTGTTGTAGCAGCAGCAGTAGTAGTAGTAGTATTAATAGTCATAGAAGGTGTAGTAGTAATAGAAGTAGTAGCAGTAGTAGTATTAGTATTAGTAGAGTAGCAAAAGTAGTAGTAGCAACATTAATAGGCGCAGTATTAGTAGTCTTAGTAGAAGTAGTAGCAGACGTAGTAGTAGTAGTAGTAGTAGAAGTAGTACGAGCAGTTGTAGAACTAGAAGAAGTTGGAGTGGTAATAATAGTAGAAGCAATAGTAGCAGTAATAGGAGTAGTAGTATCAGCAGTTGTAATAAGAGTATCAATAGTGGTAGTAGTGTTTGTAGTAGTTGTAGTAGTTGGAGTAGGTGTAGTAGTAGTAGTAGTAGCAGTAGTGGCAGTAATAGTAGCCATAGTAGTAGTACCAGTAGTAGCAGTTGTAATTGTTGTTGCAATTGTTGTTGTTGTTGTAGTAGTGGTAATAGTAGCAACAGCACTAGTAGTAGTCATAGTAGCAGTTGTAGTAGTAGTAGAAGTAGTAGTCCTAGTTGTAGTAGTAGAAGTAGTAGTTGTTGTAGTTGCAGTAGTAGTAGTTGTAGTAGTAGTAGCTATAGTAGTAGCTGTAGTAGTCATAGCAATTGAAGCAGTGGTTGCAATAGTAGCAGTAGTAGTAATAGTAGAAGTAGCAGTAGTTATTTCAGTAGTATCAGAAGTTGTAGCCGCAGTGTAACATTAATAGTAGTAGAAGTAGTAGTAGTATCGGTAGTAGTTGTAGTATTGCTCCTAGTAGTTGCAGTGATTGTGGTAGCAGCTGTAATATTAGTAGTATTAGTAACATAAGTAGCAGCAGTAGCAATAGTAGTGGGAGATGTATTAGTAGTAGCAGCAGTAGTTGTAATAGTAGAAATATTGTAGCAGTAGTACCACTAATAGCAGTAGTAGTCATGGTAATAGTCGCAGAAGCAGCAGTAGTTGTAGTAGTATTAGTAGCAGCAGCAGTTGTACTACTACCGCATCTCCTACTGCAACTATAGGTACTACTACTACTACTACGACGACGACTATTGCTACTGCTACTGCTACTACTACATCTCCTATGGCCATTACAAGTCCTACTAGTACTACTACTACGACTACTACTACTGCTACTACTATAACTACTCCTACTACTACTATTACTGCTACAATGACTAATGCTACTGCTACTACTGCTGCAACTTTTGCTTTTACTACTACAATTGTTGCTGCTATGGCACTACTACTACTACTACTACTATAGCTACAATTGCTGCAGCTACATCTACCTCTTCTACTAGTACTACTGCTAGTACTGCTACTGGTACTGCTACTTCTACTACTCCTTATAATACTTGACTACTACCACAACTGCTACTTTTGCTACTACTACAACTGCTACTACTACTTCTAATACTATTACTACTATTACTACTACTACTATTACTACAACTCCTACTACTACTACTACTACTACTACTTCTGCAACTACGATGCCTACTACTACTACTACTAGCATAATGCCTACTACTACCACTACTACCACCACCACTACTACTACTACTAAGATAACTGCTACTACTACTACTAGTACTACTACTTCGGCTATTAATACGACTACTAGTAGTAGTGCTCCTAATACTCCTAGTATGAATACTACAATTACTTCTACTAGTACTACTGTTGCTGCTACTGCAACAACTACTACTACTCCTATTACTACTATTGGTACAACTATTTCCTCTACTACTGATATCAGTTCTACTCCGGCACCTACTCCTACTAATAGTACTCTGACTGCAACTACTACTACTGCTGTTGCTGCTACTACAATTTCTACTACTAATAATGTCGCTATTAGTATTGTTGCTACTCTTACTACTACTACTACTACTACTGCCAGTGCTACTACTACTACTTCGGCTGCAATTGCTACTGCTGCTGCTCCTACTGCTACAACTACTGCTGCTGCTACTACTACTACTACTACTACTACTACTACTACTACTACTACTACTACTACTACTACTACTACTACTAGTGCTGCAATTTCTGCTACTAATACTATTGCTACAAGTACTTGTCCAACTATTACTACTACTACTACTACTACCAATGCTACTGCTGCTACTGCTGCTTCTACTACTGCTGCTACTACTACTGCTACTGCTGCTGCTGCTGCTACTACTACTACAACTGCTCCAACAACAACAACTACAACAACTACTACTACAATAACAACTAATACTACGACTACAACTACTAATACTATGCCCACTACGACCAATGCCACTGCTACTACTACTACTGCTTCTCCTACTACTGCTACTGTAGCTACTACTACTTTTATTACTACTACTACTATTACTTCGACAACTATTGCTACTATTGCTACTAATGTGCTATTACTACTATAGCTACTACTACTACTACTACTACTACTACTACTACTATTACAACTACTACAACTACTACCACTCCTTCTCGTACTTCTATTACTTATACTGCTTCTACGATTATTACTACTACTATTACTAAAACTATAACTACTACTACTACTTCAACTTTTAGTAGTGCTGCTACTGCTACTTCTGCTGCTCCTACTGCTCTAGCTGCTAATGCTCTTACTACTACTATTACTACTACCACTTCTACTATAACTACAATAACTACTGCTACTAGTACTAACTAAAACTACTTGTACTTCTACTGTGGCTACTACTACTATTGTGGCTACTACTACTAATACTACTAATACGACCACTACTGTTACTACTACTACTGCTACTTCTACTACTACTGCTGCTACAACTACTAATACTCAGGCTGCTCTTGCTACTACTGCAAATGCTACTATTATTACTGCAACTACTACTATGACTGCTACTGGTACTACTGTTGCAACAACTACTACTGCTACTACCCTTGCTATCGCTACAACAACTACTAACTACTACTACTACTACTACTGCCACTATTGCTACTACTGCTACCACAACTACTACTACCACTACTACTACTAACACTACCACTACTACATGTGCAACTGCTACTAGTACTAGTACTACTACTACCACAGCTGCTACTACTACTGCTACTACTACCACTACTGCCGCTACTACTACTACTACTACTACTACTACTGTTGCTACTACAGTAGTTGCCACAACCACTGCTACTACAACTATTTTAACAACCACTATAACTTCTACTACTTTTACAACCACTACTGCTAATAGTACTACTACTAGTACTACTACTACTACTCCTCCTTGTACCACTATTACTACTACTTCTACTACTACTACTTTTGCTATTGCTGCTATATGTACTATTACTACTAAAATCGCAATGACAGCGATTACTGCTACAACTATTACTACTTCTATTACCACGACTACCGCTAGAACTACCACTTCTCATACTACTACAAATACTGGTACTACTGCTGTTTCTACTACTACTACTACTACTATTACAACTACTGCTACTACTACTACACCTACAACTACCATTACGTCTACTACTACTTCTATTACTACTTGTACTACTACTCCTGCTAACACTACCTACTACTGCTCGATAATGCTAATTTACTACTAATTACAAATAATAATTAACTAACTACTGCTTTCTTTCTTTTTTGCTACTACTAAGGACTATACTACTTACTATTGCTACTACTGCTACATACGCACTACCTCCTACTACACTACTTACTTACTACTACTTTTGCTACTTTACTAATATTACTATGCAACTACTTCTATTACTATTATTAGTAGTAGTAGTGGTAGCACTAGCAGCAACAACAACAGTAGTACTAGTAATAGTAGTATAAGAAATCATAGTAGTAGTGGAGTAGAAGTAGTAGAAGCTCAAAGCCGTAAGTCGAGTAGTGGTTCGTAGTAGTAGTTTACTTATTTATTGTTGTTTGAAGTAGTAGTCAGTAGTAATTGTTGTTGTTATAGTAGTAGTAGTAGTCTAGCAGTAGTAGTAGTCGTAGTAGTAGTATTAGTATTAGTAGTAGTAGCAGTTGGAGTAGTTGTAGTAGTAATACTAGTAGTAGTAGTAGTAGCAACAGCAGTAGTAGGAATAATAGTGGTAGTAGTAGCAATAGCAATAGTAGTAGTAGTAGCAGTTGTAGTAGTAGCATATGTAGTAGTATTAGTTGTAGTAGTAGTAGTATTAATATAAGTAGTAGAAGTAGTAGAAGTAGTAGTAGTAGTATTAGTAGTAGTAGTAGCCGTAATAGCAACGTAATTATAGTAGTAGTAGTAGGAGTGTTAAGACTAGCATTATTAGTTGGAGTAGTAGTAGTAGTAATAGTAGTAGAAGTAGCAGTAGTAGTAGGAGTATTATGACTAGTAGTAGTATTAGTAGTAGTAGTAGTAGTAGTAGTAGTTGTAGTAGTAGCAGCAGGAGTAGTAGTAGTAGTAGTAGTAATAGTAGTAATTGTTGTAATATTAATAGTAGTAGTAGTAGTAGTAGTAGTACTAGTGGAATTAATAGTTGTAATAGTAATAGTAGTAGTAGTAGTAGTATTAATCGTATCATCATCAGTAGTAGTGGTAGTAGTATTAGAAGTAGTTGTGGTAGTGGTAGCAGAAGCAGCAATCGTAGTAGTAATAAGAGTGTTAGGAGTAGTAGTAGCAGTAGTAGGAGTATTAGTAGTGGTAGTAGGAGTATTATGATTGGTAGTAGCAGTAGTAGTAGTAGAAGTGGTAATAGTATTAGTAGTAGTAATAGTTGTGGGAGTAGTAGAAGTAGAAATTGCAGGAAAAGGAGTAGTAGTAATAGAAGTAGTAGTCGTGCTAGCCATAGTAGCAGTAGTAGTGGTGGTGGTGGTGGTAGTAGTAGTAATAGTAGTTGTGGTTGTAGTAGTAGTGGTAGCAGCATTCATAGCAGCAGTTGCAGAAGTAGCACTAGTTGTAGTCGTAGTAGTAGAAGTATTAGCAATAGCAAAACTTATAGTAGAAGAAGTAGTACGAGTAGAGGTTGTAGTAGAAATAGTAGTCATAGTTGTAGTAGTAGCCACTATATTAGCAGTAGTGTATTAGTAGTTGGAGTTGTAGAAGGAGGATGAGTGGTAGTAGTCGGAGTAGCATTTGCAATTGCTATAGCTGTAGTGGTAGTAGAAGTAGTAGCAGTAGTCATAGAAGTAGGAGAAGTAGTAATAGTAGTTACAGTAGTTATAACGGCTACAGCCGCAGGACGAGGAGTAGTAGCGGTTGTAGTAGTAGTCATAGTAGTAGTAGTAGTAGTAGTTGTAGTGGTAGTGGTAATTCTAGTAATGTTAGTAGTACTAGTAGCAGTAGCAGTAGTAGCATTAGTAGTAGTAGTAGTAGTAGTAATAATAATAGTAGTAGTAGTGGTTGTTGTTATTGTAGTAGTTAGAGTAGCAACGGTAGTAGGAGTTGGAGTAGGAGTAGCAGTAATGGTCGGTGTAGTAGTAGTTGTGGTAGTTGTAGTCTCAGTAGTAGTAATAGTAGTCATGTTAGCAGTTGTTGTAGTAGTAGTGGTAGCAGCAGTATTAGTTGTAATAGTTGTTGCAGGAGTACTAGTTTTTTTAATGGTTGTAGTTATAGTAGTTGTAGTAATACTTGTACTAGTACTAGTAGTTGTTGTTGTATTAGTAGTAGTGGTAGTAGAAGGAGTGGTAGAAGAAGTAGCAGCAGCAGCGGCGGCGGCAGTAGTAGTAGTAGTTGTAGTAGAAGTGTTAGGAGTAGTAGTAGCAGTAGCCATAGTAGTAGCAGTAGTAGTAGTAGCAGTAGTAGTTGCAGTTGTTGTAAAAGTAGTCATAGTTGTTGTAGGAGCAGAAGTAGTAGTAGTTGTAGAAGAAGTGGTAGTTGTAGTATTAGGCGTAGGCATAGCAGCAGCAGTTGGAGTACTAGTAGTAGTTGTTGATTTTTTGTAGATGAAGATGTAGTAGTAGTATTAGTAGTAGTAGTAGGAGTAGCGACAGTTGCACCAACAGCAGTTGTAGGAGAACATTAGTAGTAGTTAGTAGGAGCAGTAGTAGGAGTAAGAGTAGGAGTTGGAGTAACAGTCGGTGTAGTAGTAGTAGGAGTAGTTGGAGTAGTAGTAGTAGTAGCAATCATAGTAGTAATAATAGTAGTCGAAATAGTAGTAGTTGTAAGAGGAGTAGTAGTTGCAGTAGTTGTTGTAGTAGTAGTAGTTGGTTTAATAGTTGGAGTGGTAGTAGTAGTTGTAGTAGTCGGAGTTGCAACATTTGAAGGACTAGTAGTTGTTGTAATAGCACTTACAGTCTTAGCGTAGTAGGAGTAGCAGCAGCAGCATAGG